>JZLH01S0014530.1:1686-12276 GCA_001188425.1 Eucidaris tribuloides
TAATAAGAAGAAATTCGAGAGAAACATCGCCTAACCTAGTGTTCTTTGTAACAATAATGTTCTGCATGTGTACACATCATTCGCTTTACGTGTATTTCCCAGTTACATTTTTTTATCGTGTATTCATAATACAATTCACCAAAATGAAGTACATATAGAAATAAATGGAGAAACCGGAAGAGCAGGAGCAGAAAAAAAAATTTTCTACATTCTGTGTTTCTCTCTATCTGAATCATACTGCTTTTGCAATCCCGACAACAATCTTTTCCTGGTCCCAATCAGTTTATTATACTGAGAGTCTACTTCCAGGTAAACCCGCAGTTATGAATTCACCATTATATAAATAGTGTATGATATGGAGTGCACTATTACTACATTATGTGCACGACAAATGCATAATTAGCCCGAGTGCAGTTTTATTTAAACGAGGCCGAAGGCCGAGTTGAAATAGAGTTGCACGAGGGATAATTATGCATTTGGAGTTCATATAGTCTAGAATAGTGCACGACATAACATACACCATTTAATATAGTAAATAAAGTGTATTTATAACATTAATAATTAGTGCAAAATGAAAAAAAACCCAGCAAACCAAACCCTATAGGCTACACATCATGGAGAAGTGCAGCGCGCGCGAGTGCAGTCAATGACCCGGAATGCGCTAGCGTATCATCGCGTATTACGCACTAAGTGCAGTGCGCGCGGGAATACGCTCTGAATTTTGCGCGCACATCACGCAAGTGTCAACAGCGAAAAATTTTCCCCATTTCTTATTAATTTCCTGAAATTACATTAGTTTCACTTTTTATATTAACGGTAGATCAATATAATGCAACCATTGGTCGTCAACATATCTCTAAAGTTAGTGCCTACTCTTCGTCAGAAAAACTACCCCATGGCTTGAAAAACGATATCAAAGGTAAAAATGTGAAAAGAATGCCTCAACTCCAATTTAATCTGGGATTGCATTTTCGTTGCCAAAGCACAAATAATTATAGTGCACGGTCGTGCACTATAACTTAAACAGTGAATGACACGTGATACCAATGCAGCCAATCACATACTGTGTTATAAATACACTATTTACTATAAGAACATGAAGAACGTAACGGGAAATTCATATAAAGTGGGAGGAAGTCAGGCGAAACGTACTGGAGTAAACCCATACATAATACGATTCGATAACGTATACAGGTATGGAGTCGAGCAGAAGGAGGACACAAAATATATGTTTAAAAAAAGCACCTAAGCAGTTATTTTTATTTTATTTTTTTAGTAGGCTATATGTATACAGCTTGTAAGTAATTAAGTCAATTTTATTCTCCCTTTTTTCTAGTTTCTTCTCCTCCTCCCTCCTCCCACTACTCCCCTCCTCCTCCCATCCTCCCTCCTCCCGCGCCCAGCCCCTCCTCTTTCTTCTTCCTTTTCCTTCTTCTTCCTTCTTCCTTTTTTCTTCTTCCTTTTCCTTCTTCTTCCTTCTTCCTTTTCCTCCTTCTTCCTTCGTTCTTTCTTCTTTCCTCAGTTCTTCCTTCGTCTTCTTCCTCCTCTTCCTGTTCCTCCTGTTTCTCTTCTTACTCCTCCTCCTCCTCTTCTTCTTCTTCTTCTTCTTCTTCTTCTTCTTTTCTTCTACTTCTTATTTCGCATTTGTCGTTTTTCTACCACAGAACTTCACCACATTGCCTGAATCTGCATAAATTACATGTATTTTTTCCACCTCCCTGGCACAAGCAAACACGCGATCGCATCATCGACCCCATTTCCCCCCCCCCTCTCTCTCTCTCTCTCTCTCTCTCTCTACAGTTGTATAGTCTGCAGGCACAGACTTTATTTTGGCACTTAGATTTTACAGTGCCTTGAGCCAAGACTAATCTTGTTGATCAGTGCTTGTGCGGAGCAGCTATAACACAGGGCAAATGGAAGAACTAGTCTGCAGCACAGATTGTTCAGACCCTGATTTGTGTATAGCACGACGGATAAGGTTTTGTGCCTGCAACCTACTTGACACATGGGTGTCCAGATATCATACAAGAATAAACTCGACGACCAGACGAATAAAAGGCACACTATTTTTTGTTTTTTTTGGGGGGGGGATGTAGCTGTGGGTTATTAGTATTGGCTCAAGATGCTGTGAAATGTTGGTGCCAATATAAAGTCTGTGCCTGCAGACACATACTTTATTTTGGCACTAAAATTCTACAGTGGCTTGAGCCAAGACAAATCTTGTTGGTCAGTGCTTGTCCGGAGCGGCTATAACCATGGACCTGTACGTCCATGCTATAACACAGGGCCTACTAATATAAATACCTCCTTGGAAGTACTATCTGCTGCACAGATTGTTCCGACCCTGATCTGCGTAGCACAACGGACAAGGGTTTGTGCCTGCAAATATGATCAGTCGAGGCTGAAGATAGGTCTGATCCGTGATCCCCGCGTGTGTGTTGACTAATGCCGCACTCGACATTGCGTAATTCCGATAACTAATAACATGGATATTGCATGTACATTGGGTGGATACAATCATGGACCCGACTACGAATGGTACAATCTACTCTAGGCCTACAGTATACTCAATTGTTGTCACGCATGTTTCATGTATCAGGGGCGTCGATCGGGGGGGGGGCAGTCGCCACCCTAATGAAAATGTTGGGGCAGTGCCCCCCCCCAAACAATTTTGAAGACCTGTAAAATTCCTAAAACGTAATGCGAAATATTTTAAAAGCAGTGCAAGCACTACAAAACAATCAATAAATCACACTGAACATAAAAATACCACAGTAATACTATGTAATTTTCAAAATTCAAATTATCCCCGCAATGATGTCGAAAATTTTTGCGCGGGGAACGCGCCGAATTTTTTAGCAATTCGACAACTATTTTGACGCCCCTGTCTTCATATTACGCAAATGGCCAAATGGCCAATAACGTGTTTGGACTGGGGACTATAGGAGATGTGATGTTTCATTATTTTTGTTCAATATCGCTGTAAGTGTCTTCTGTGACAGTAGACATGTATTACACTTGAAAACGTTCAACTTCGATATTTCTACAAGAAAATGGAAACTTTGTAGTTCAAGCGCATGATATCATCGAAGAACTATTACTAGTATATTATAGACAGGTAGCCCCATGCATAGAGGTAGATTCGTCTGTACTGTATTGATAAATACATGCACTGTAGAGGAACAAACAGCTGTCTTCCCTTCTGTCCATACCCATAACAGACCTTCGCGACTGGGGAGGCTGTCCCCGGCCAGGCCAAAGCGGGGAAACTTCCGGTGGGCGACTGGCCAGCGAGGGCCTCCAAAGCCGCTATCCATCCTTCTGTACAAATCTAAAGTCCACCCTTCTGTCCAGATCTATAATAGACCTTCGCGACTGGGGAGGCTGTCGCTGGCTAGGCGACCGCGCGGGAGCATTGGACCGGTCACTGGCAAGCGAGAGCTTCGAAAGCCGCTATTTCGGACCTCGATGCTATATTGCATGCAGCCTGTGATACCATGGTTATTATACCATGGGCCATACATGCATACCATACATGGACCATGGTTATGTAATACGATCTGGCATTACGACGGCCGGTTAATCGCTAAGGTCATAACATGGGTAGTCTTTTTCACAGACGTTATGATTTTTCTCCTTTTTCTCCTTACGCTGAGGTACATGTAAGAAGACTTACAGGCGGCAGCTGGTGCATGGGGTCAGGAAATCAGACCATCCCAGGGGTAGGATTTTTGTACAGGAAGACGAACTACATGAATTCTGACAAACCTGGTTGCAAACGGAAGGAATGATTTTTGCGCTCTAGCGGCGGTCAATGTCTGTGACGACAAATTAATTTTGTAATTAAAACTGTGCGAAAAAAGGTACCAAAGAAACTATAACATTGGGTGCCCAGTTATAAAAAAAAAGTCAAACAAGGGCGTAGGCTGGTTTGGGCGCGGGGAGGTGCACATCTTGGGGAGGTGGAACTAAAGTGACATGGAGAGGTGCACATCTTAGGGAGGTGGAACTAAAGTTGAGTAAATCAGGCGTTGAAAGCAGAAAAACTGGTACCAATTTCGTTTTAATTGCCAGGGGCGGAACTCCTATGGCTCTGCGGGGGGGGGGGGTGCACCCAGTGCACCCCCCAGCCTACGCCCTTGTCAAAGAAGAAGAATAAAGTCAAACTATCTATCATGACATGGACAAGCGCGGATCCAGAAAGGGGAGGGCAGGGTGAAGTTTGAAATTATGCGACCTAAATCCCGCTTGGTCTCTTTGGAGGGAGTGGGGCGGGTGAGAGGGGTGCCCAAGAACGTGGGAAGGGAAGACTTCACTCCCGCCATGCAGTAAACAATCCATATTATGGGTAAAGTTGCTAAACTCGGAAAGAAATCTGCCTTTACTCATGTTGTGTCGGAGCTATGCCCATACTCATGTTGTGCTGAGGAGCTCCTTCATTTTTATCTTTGGTAATGAATATATATAGGTTAGTTTCTGTGTGTGTCACAGATTGTGTGTAAAATCTCTCGAAAGTTAAAACCTACTTTTGATTTGTAATTTTATTTGTATTTATGCATTTCAAACAACATTTTATTCAGCATACGCAGACCCGTAGCCGAGATTTTCGGGGGAGGGGATGCGTTTAAATGAGGAAAAAGACCTTTTGTATGTGGGTATAGGGGTTGACCATCCTAAAGGGCGCCGTAGATTTTTGGGCCGGCCTTAGAATCCCTATAGTAGGTTTCCGGGCGGGGGTCAGGGGTGGAGCCTCCTGAAGTTCACGGCTTCAAGCAGTTCCATGAGCCTCACGATCATGAGGCTATTTTGACTCCATGCTCTACCAATATATCTATACGTATAAATTTATGTATAATAATTTTGTTGTGAAATGGACAGTAACGGCACTCGGTTTTCAAACTTTTTCGAACTTCTGAAGGTTTAGAATATGAAATGCTGTGTTTTTCAAAACCTGGTGATATTTTTTTTCGGGGCGGAGAGCGCCCTGAAACTTATGAGTTCAGCTGCATTATGAGCCTATTTTGACCGTCTTTATAACAATTTTATTTTTTGTGAAATCGATGGTTTACAATAATTAACAAGAGCCCCAGGGGGCACGACGCTCAGCTGAGGTCTCGCAAACTCTCTGTGGTGCCCGTAGAAAACATCAAATATACATTGGCCCATAGAGCCCGATAAGCAATGGAGCTGGAGCAACATGAAAGAGTCGGAAAACTTTGCATCCTCTTGTCATGCATACACAGCTGATTTTGACAAGTTCTAACATCCAGTTCTATAAAAACGAGGCAACAGCCATAATGTGTGTTGCCCAAGTATGTTAACATTTGACCTTATTTGACCTTTGACCTACTTATGTGACCCTTGACCCTAATCTAACATTGAGGTCCCTATACAAGTAGGGCATCTATCATCCAAGTTAGCTATACAAATGGGCTGATTTCAACCCCAGTAGAAATTGCAGGTATATTCTATCATTTGACCTTTGACCTATAAATGTGACCTTTGACCCCTAAAAAACGTTGAGGTCCCTGTTATGCACATACCATCCAAGTTTGGTTACAAATGGGCATGTGGTTACAAATTTACCTAGTTTAGGCCCTTATGGGCCCTGCCCCAGGGCCCCATGGGGTCTATACATGTACCGTTTTAGGAATCCCCTATTCCCTCCCCTATAAGGATCATTCCCACCAAATTTGGTCAAAGAAAATAGTATAAATGTGAATTATTCCCATAGGGCCCCCAACCTGTTGGCCCACTCATGGGCCAAACGGGGCCACCCTGGGCATTGTCATGAGGAACAATATTTCATCACATATTGGGGTATCTACACACACAGTGACTTAGCTAAACTATTTCTAGATCTAGAGAAGAAGATGTTTGAAAATGACCTACTATTTGCCCTTTAGGGCCCTGCCCCTGGGGCCCCGTCCGGGGGGGGGGGGGGGGGTCAGGTGTACCATTTGAAAATACTCGAATCCCCACCCCCTAAGGGTCATTCCTGCCAAGTTTGGGCTAAATCCAATCTTCGTTTTAAAGAAGAAGATGAGAATGTGAAAAGTGTACGCACGACGAACTACGAACGACGCACGACGCGCGACGCACAACGGACGACGGACAAAAAGCGATCGCAATAGCTCACTTGAGCCTTCGGCTCAGGTGAGCTAAAAACCTTTTACTGAAATACGTTGTTTTTAAGAGTGGATCTTTCTGTTTTGGTTTTGGATTTTTGGGGGGGAGGGGGTCCTTAGACTCCTTACGCATGGGTATACGTAGGTGAGTATAGTCTGTTTCGCATGTAGTTACACTGGAGAGTTGAAAAAGGTCATTCCTGATCCAGATGCGTCGATGCTGGCGTGTAGGGGGCGGGGGGGGGGAGTAGAGCAGTTGACCCCCTCATGAAAATATTGGGGCAAACAGCCAAACATATTGTTTGCCTCTTTGCATGATTTCGCAACTTCAAAAAATTCATAAAACATAATACAAGAACGTTTCAAAAGCGATGCAAGGCAGTCCCACGAAACATAATTATCAAACAGAGCAGTTTTCACATTTTCGGCTTCGCGCGCAAAATTTTAGATTGATTTTTTTTTCAAGCTCCCCTCCCCTCCTAGAAAATCGATCAATACGCTGTCCTGATCATTATCACCCCACCCCTCTACCATTGCAGCCAGCCTATAGGCTACAAAACAGTCTTTCTCTCTCTGTCTTTCTCAAACACCCCCCCCACCCACACACACACACCACACATACGCCGCCGTACGCACAAACACACAAACACGCATACAAACACACCTTATCACTTAGTCAGGCACAATTATGTTTGCAGGCATGCAAAACATATCCTCAACAGTCCGCTATTTTTTCAGATGAAAACACAATTTAGGAGGTTCCAAAACTCCTCAAATCATATAAACGTACTGAAACACACTTAAACAACTTGACTGATTATTGAAGAATCGTAGATTCAATACGTTTTTCTGGAAAAAAAAATGCTTCGTGTTATTACGTCTAGTAGCGATAATAGACTGCAGATATTAGATTTTATTATCCAACCGGAAATGCGATGTACTCATATTTGACATAAAACAATATAATTTGCTTCGCCCCAAAACAACATGTGATACCACAAAAAGAAACATGCAATTGATTAGTTTCCAAACATTTCTTGAGGGTAAATGCAAATATTGGGTTTAGAATTATGTTAAAGAGGGAAAATCAGATTACGTGCAATTATGTGTGATACTCCAAGTACAGATCCAGCCTGGCTTCCACATGTATATCTTTAGATCAATCCATCTTATTGATGAGGAAAGGAAACTAAAACAAAAAAATCTAAAACTTGTGAATTATTATTAATTTATAGATGTTGAAATAAATATTTAGCAAATATTGATTTCCCACAGTCCATTTTTGGCCAGTTTGTCATATGCAGCTGGTTCGTATTTTTTTTTCAATTCGAATTGTTATGCAAGTTTTTTAAATTTTGTTCAGGACCTTGATGCAAAACTGTTACTTATCTTGTGTTCCTAAATGAATATAATTTCAATCAATCGATCAATCGATCAATCAATCGATCGATCAATCAATAGAAAATCAATCAATCAATAACTTCAGTCAACTGGTGTGACTCAGACTACTGAATTGATCAACTTCCTCTGCAAACTTGGGCAGAGTTGGTACTCTGGAAGTGGCAAAAGTCGGAGAGTGAGTGTACTCTGGTGGTAGAAAACGTTGCATCTTCTGGAACCGGGTGGGCTTCTGGTTATCTACCAACCTCTCATCGGTAAGGGCCTACGAGCAACAATTATTATACACACAGAATTATGGAAGAGCCCCACACTGGCACAGGTCCGACGGTCCGGGACCAGTAAATCACTATCTAGACCGAAGGCTTCGACCTCTGTATCGCGTCCGTGGTCGTTTTTCAGTACTCCTCAGACGATCTTGACAGATATTTTACATGGTATACGCGCTACGTATACCATAGACACATGTTAAATACCTGTCAAGATCGTCTGAGAAGTACTGAAAAACGACAACGGACGCGATAAAGAGGTCGAAGCCTTCGGTCTAATTACTGTCGGGCCAGTATAATTTCAGCAATTTTCCCTGGTCCGAGGGCCCGAAAAAAAAGATGACCGATCAGAGAAAGGGGACACGTAATGACGAAATGACAAACACAAGTTATCGCAGGAGCTTTGTTTGTGACTCGGGCGTCGATCCATTTTGGGATTTTAGGGACGGAGGGCAAAAGTGAATTTTTTTTAAAAATGTTCGGCGCGCTCCGCACTCCAATTCAAAATACAGAATTTTGCGCGCGAAGCGTGCCGGAAAATTGTGCATTTTTTGTTTTGTTTTTGTAGTGCTTTCCAATGCTTTTTAAACATACTTGCATCATATATTTTCAAGTTGTCAAAAATCATTATTTTTTTTTTTTTTTTTAGGGGGGGGGGGGCGGGGCAAATCGATGTTTGTCCCCCCGCCCAATATTTCCATTAGGATGGTGACTGACCCAACCCCTTGCCACCCCAGGGTCGATGTCCCTGTTAAATGTGTTTTGATGGTGCAAACGCCGAATGCATAAGGACCGGTATCTGCACAGACTGTGCGTGAACTGCTGTACTATTCAATTTCTCCTGTATTTCGCGGCCAGTAAACTAGGTTTTGGCTAATAAAAAATAAAAATAAAAAACAAACAAACAGAATTTCTACTGGTCCCACATAGACAGGTCGGATCAGTAGAAAAAGTGAGTTGGTGTGGAGCCCTGAATGGTGATCGTTTCTGCATCGTAATAAGTCTGACAACAGAACTCCCTTTTCTAACTTCTTACTATGCAGTGCAAGATCCAAAGTAGAAAAAGTATATGCATATGTATGACTATTTGACTACATGTACAACATTTTACCCCCCCCTCCAAAAAAAAAGGCGTTCAGTAGAATATGGCATCAGTTATAAAGATTATCAGCAGACTTCTCAATCCTGAACGAGAAGTCAGAGCTTTGCAAAACAACTTACGATTTCAGCTGAGTCTCATACAGTGTTGGTATGAGTTTTTGACAAATCGGCAGAATTATTTTCCATATTCCATGGTTTGCATATTTTTTTTTATTTTTAAATAAAAAGTAACGGTTTCTTTACAAAAAATGCACGCATATATTTTTTTCCTACAGCATGAGTTTATCAGTATTTGTGGAGCTCATGAATTTCGAGTCGTTATTGTCATTGTCCTTATTATTGTAAATAAAATTTATACAGATGCAAATTATTTACAGATACGCCGCTCCGCTAGGGGCTGAAGAAAATTATCGCAGGGGGAATGCCAATATTAAGAAAAATTTCCGAAATATGCATATTTGACAAAGATAGTGACATGATATTGATCATGATGATGATAATAATAATGATACTACTACAACTACTACTACTACTACTACTACTACTACATAATAATAATAATAATAATAATAATAATAATAATAATAATAATAATAATAATAATAATAATAATAGTAATAGTAATAATAATAATATTACCATGCATGATGATAATACAGAATACTTTTGATATTCCCCCAACCCCGAGGAATGATATGCACATGATTATGAACGTCAACCGAGGTTTATTTTTTGTTGGTTTTTATACTTAAATTGTGAACATAATCGCACCACCCCCCCCCCCCCCGCCCATACCCATGGGATCTCGCCAATTTCCAAACGGCAATGTCCGATATTGCAGAGATCAAAAATGAAAAGGAAATGATTTCACTGCTATGTAGCTAATGCTATATATTGCGATAACGTTTTAGACGAAATTCTATTATATTCCGGGTTCCAGACGGGGTTCCATGCAGACAACTGAAGATGGAGGAAGTCTCTCTCGCCGAAGGATGAAAAATCAGTAGACTGTACATAGCTAGGGTGCATGCCGGCTTAGTTTTGTTTGTTTGATTGTTTTTTTTGTTTTGTTTTTGTTTTTTTATAGCATTGCACCTCCCTGATTATTTATTATAATTGTTTTCTTCACTTGTCCAGTCGTAAATATCACGTGGTGTTCAGAATAACTTCTTCGTCACACCGTGGCATGATTAGCTCCAGCACATTGTGGCCTGGAATGGCATCAATTATACCCGGATCATAGGCGTATGGGACCTATTTGTTGTTGTTGTTATTTTTTCTTGGGGGGGGGCCTCAACATTTTTTCCCCTAATATCTAATTAATGCCTTTACTTGGGACAAATTTGAGGCAGAAGCTGCTAAACGTTAAAGAAAATTTGGGTTGAAGGTGCTTAGCGGGCAGGACTCCAGCCCGGACTCGAGGAGCTTGAGAAGAAAAAATCGGGCTGGACAAGGCTTCTGATCTGGCTTGAAGTTGGAGAAAATTTGTACACAAGCTGCTTGAAGCAGGAGTTTGTTCAGACAGCTTCTTCCAAACAATGAAAATACGATAGCATTTAACTAATTAAAAAAAAAAACAAGGTTTTGTATTTACTTTAGTCATATTTTGATTTGAAAATTCAAATAAACTTCTTTTTTTTTACAAACATGCCTACAATGTTTAAAAAATTTTGTGTCGGCTTTGCCCGAATTCT
>JZLH01S0014532.1:1867-12087 GCA_001188425.1 Eucidaris tribuloides
AATTCTAAATTGCTCTCGATAGACGAGCAAGCTCCGATAATCATATTTAGTCCGTTTTTAAAGGTATTGGTTAACATTACCACAGTCAAAAATATCTGAGCCACATGCGTTCGCCCATGCTCCAGGTGTCTTTAATAAGCGTCTAAAAATGAAGCCCTGAAAAATATGTATTTCAAAATGATTATTTAGTGCTTAAAAAAAGTGAAAATCGAAGTATGATCAGATTTCTCTTGCCCATTTCCTTCCCATAGACTTACTGTGTGTACACTTACGTTATAAACCTCGCCCCGAGTTTTATTGTTTATTCATGTATAACTTGCCATTGGCAGGGTAATTTCCAACTATTGTATTCTAGGGTGTTTATTTGTCCATTTGCTGAACACTACTATGTAGCTCAGATACAAAGTTTGACAATTTTTTAAATTGAAGCTCCACAATGGTAGCCTATTATATTGAGCACGGAGGCTTGAGGAAGTAAGGTGGGGTGATCAGAGAGCAATATGCCTATCTTGATAAAAAATACGCCCGGAAAAATATTCTGAAAAATTTAACAAATGTAAGGTAAACGCAATCCTTCAACGAGGTAATGCACCGTGCAAAGATATGAAATATATTATTCCACAAATTAATGAAAACGGCTGCAATTTTTCTCTATGCGAAGAAATCTTTGTATCCCACTTTTCTAACCACCACACGAAGACGTGAATTTATCCCGAAGATTTATGAAATACAAAAGTAAACTCGTGCCCAGATGAACAATAAGGGTCTGCCAGAATATTCACATTATTGTACAAACTTATGATGACACTTTGGGTAAACATGCAAAACAACATGATTGGATGAGCAGAAGTAAAAAGCAAAACAAAAAAATTAACAAGACGAGTTTGATTATCATAACATGCGCTGATAAATCTAGTTCACGTTTCTTGAAAAAGTACAACTAAGCACAATTTTCAACTTGTTTTGCCCATGTATTTGTTTTTGTTTTATTAGCTTTCTTTTTTCGTCTTGTCTTTTTTGTATTCCCCTTCTATTTTTCCTTTCCTGTTTTGTGCCATTCCATGTGGGTGAGGTGTTCCCCTCAAGTTACGCCACTGTTAATGAATTAAAAAAAAATACATTGATAAGCTTTAAAGGTCAGTGGCATGATTGGGAACAATTGAAAATGCCTCAAGAACCAAATGAGTTGAGATATATGCCAACTATATACCAGCTGGAGTGGATCTTTCAGCTGGAAGGATTTGTGTCTTATTTGTTTACTTAAGGAGAATCAAGTATGAACATTAATTCTATCGGGGCACGATAAAAATAAGACCCATAGAGAGCCACATAGTAGGTTTGCTTGACACGAGAGATATTGACATTAGTTATTTTAAGATGAGTCAACGTTTGACTATAAAAGTTTCACAGGAGAATTCTTGCATAGTTTTGTTGACGTTAAAGCAGTTTCAGCCCAAGTTGAAAACTACCCCCAATCATGTCATTTACCTTTGATTACTTTCAGAATTGTTCACGTCACTTGGAATAGAATAATATAAAGACTTTCTGTAGTTATCTGCGAGCGTATCCGTTGTTTTTTTGGTCACTATTTTTACGATTTTTGGCTTCTTGAAATGTCCTTGTTAGCAATTGTAAACTTTACAAATATATTACATATCAAATTAACACCTTACAACGAAAGTGAACGGCACCTAAAAAGGTGTACATATTCAGGGCTGCCACTCAAAATTTTATTTTTCCCCTACGTCGCAAGCATATTTTCCCATAAGGACTCTTCTTTTCCTAAAAGCCCAATAGGCCAATTTTTACCTACGGAGCTATGTTTTCCCCTACAAAAATCCACTTTTCCCCTACGAAGGTACGTTTTCCCCTGCAAAATAACCTTAGTAAATGCAAGGGACTTATTTTAATTGAGAAAGTTGACATTGTGATCACCTCGATACTGCGGCATGCGCGCGTTACGGTTTTCGTGATTAATGATATAGTAGTGACCAACTTGGACAATGGATTTACCCAAATAATGTCTACAGACGAATATATATGGGAGTTCTTAGAAAATCTTTGAGGATTTAAGAATTTTTTTTTGAAAATTGTCAAAAAACCCTACAAACCATGAAAAATCCCTACTTTCCTATATAGAATGTAATTTTCCCCGCCTCACTGTTGGCTAAAATTCCCTACGGTAGGGATTTTCCCCTACAAGTGACAGCCTTCTACACATTTGATGACGTCAAGAAGAGTGAGGTGAAAGATAAGATGAAATTGAACCAGGGAAAAAAATACAATTTTCTTTTCGGGGGCTACTTTTCACCGTTTCAGTGCTTTCCAGATATTCTTTTGTATTGACCCTATGGTCATTTTTGGGGGCTCTTTTACACATTTTGGGGGCTCTTTTCGCCATTTCGGGGGCTAAATCGTCCGCAGCCCCCGTGTATTTTTTTCCCTGAATTGAACACACGTTCACCCTTAAAAATTCTTGGTCAGTCTGACTCGGAGAAAGGATTCGTTGGGGGCACACTCGGAAAAGGGTCAGGTTGAACCACATTCCGGGTCAAGTTTGACCAAAATCCAAGTCAGGTTGACTCCTACTTTGGTCAACCTTGACCCGCAATTTGATTGAAACTGACCCTTTTCCGAGTGTGCCCCCAACGGATTCCTTTTCCGAGTCAGTCTGACCCGGGATTTTTAAGAGTGTTTTATCAAACAGTGATGTGATGTCAATATGAATTGTGTATAATATTTTTTTTTGTTTGTGTTGAATGTCTTCTTCTATTTTTTTATTTTCAATTTTTGTTCTGACCGATCCACATTAAAGGCTTTGTATATCAATGCTTCCAGTTTAAAAATTCTGAGATACATGATACCCCATGCTACCAGTGTCTCTGATATGGTGTAAAAATGAAGCCCTGAAAAAAATTGCAGCGTTAAAACGATCATTAAGTGCTGTAAAAAAGTGAAAATCAGTGAGAGACCATTCCAGCTTTCCCCCATAGACTGCTGTGTTGCAGAATTTCCTATCGGCCGCGAATAAATAATGGGCCAATTTGTATCTGTACATATTGTACTAGTAACAGCATAACTGTCCAAACTTTTGTGTTCTAGGGTGTTTATTTGTCCATTCAAACACTGTTAGATAATGTCAGATAGCAAAGTTTAACAATTTTTTAAACGGGTCTTCCACAGTGTTATATACAGGCTTGCTTCAAGTGGATCACTTTGATTTTCAGTATTCTCTAGTTTATATACCTATTGTTCTGAACTACTTAAGGTTTCTCATATATTTTTGTATTTGTATTTAACTTTAATTCCGGGTATTTAATCATAGAAAGAATACAGTGCGCTCAGAAACGCCCGTATTAAGCACCAAATAAATGTTTTGTATCATTATTATTATATAAAAAAAATATTATTATTTAAAAATCTCAAACATGGACAATTTGTTTCCTTAGTGTTAGTGTAAATTCGTTATCATTATTAGTTTGTATTATATTTTGCTTATCTTATGTTACAAAAGACACGCAATATCATGTTTCTTTGTGCACTGATAGAAAAAAATTACTATTAGCATAAGCTATGTTAACATTAATTCTCTATAGTGCTTGATAATGTTGCATTCAGTTTTGTATCTCTGTATGATTTTGTTTGTTGATGGAAGTAAACCGCGAAAATTATAGCTTGATATACAATAATACGTAGTAGAACTTGATACAGATTAACTGAACTGAAGGTGAATGTGGTACTCACCTTGCGTCTGATGACATAACAATTAACAGAGAAGGCAAATTCAACCAAGAACTGTAACTAGTCGATGATACACACGAACTCGTGAGATGGTATGCAAGGCAGAATCAGAATGTGCAAGGTTTATCGTATTGCCAACAGTTTTATTTTCGAGATTAAAATCCAAATTGTTTGTACCAACATAATTATGTTTCAAGGAAACAATTTTTCTTGCACGATAATAATCATTTTTTTTTACTGGTATATAGCCTGTTTGTAATTATATTTTCTGATATAGGTGCTTCATCTAGCGCCGTGGATCGTATGGTACATTTTTGGAGAATGATCTAAAATAGCCGCCGTTTACCTTGAACGAATACATTTTTATTTAAAGCTGTTTATTTATGGTTGCTGATTATTCATAGGCTGTCTTATTTAAAATAGATTTGTTTATTTGTGTGTAGTTTAATTTGATCAGGGAGACCTTGCCAGTTTTTCTGTAACTGCTTTTCGCAAGGGCCATGCATATTCATTGAATAAACACGAAAAATACAATTACATTACACTATTAAAGAGCAATATTATGATAAGTCAATATAGTTAGGCAGCATATGTCATAATTTAGCAGCTACTTCAGAAAATTTGCCAAGTTTGAATTTTCACTTTGATGTGTTCAGTTACATCATAAGGAACGATTTTCATCTTGGTGTCAAATTTCTAATGACCATCTTGACATTGCGAGGGCGCTTTTTCAAAATGGCTGCTAAAATCAATGAAAATCCATTAAAAACTTGATTTTCCACATTTAAATCACAATAAAAGAAGGTGAAACACTCATCACTATATTGAAGGTGTAACAATATACATTTTATATTCACAATAGGTATTATTCTATAATTTGGGGGCGCTGTTTAACAAAATGGCCGCCTATAAGGTATTTTTTTTAATCAAATGTAAATCTTTCCACGCTTCGAATGATTGTAATAACACTCAAAATTTGCCTAGCTTGATTTTTCACTTTCACGTGTTTAATGACATCACAAGAAACAACTTTCAACTTGGGGTCAAATTTCTAATGACCATCTAGACCGTTGTGAGGGCGTTTTTTCAAAATGGCTGCCGAGTCAGCAAAAACCCATTAAAAGGGCTTATTGTTCACTATTTGATCATACAAAGATGGAACACTCGTGATTATATTGTATATGTAGGTGTCACAATTTAATGCATTTAATTGTAAGTGAAAATTTTCATTTTATTAATTAGGGGTGCTGTTTGACAAGAACTCTGATAGGGAGTCATAAACTGCCTGTTATGCAAAATGTAGAGGGTCATGTAGGATACTTTTCATCATTTCATGGAAAAAAATGGAGAAAAATGCTAATTTTTCACAAAACTTAGATTTTTTCATATGTAGTCCCACATATAGCATTTTGTTTACGGTTGCTGATATTCCTAGAATGCAGCGTTCCAGGAGCAAAATTAACGGTAAAAAAAATGACCCCCATGGTTTCTTCATAAATTATCCTGAATTGTTATTAAAAGAATCAATCAATCTACTATTAGGTAGCACAAACGATGACATTATTTCTTTACAAATCATAGTCAATCAAACCAATAAAATGTAACATGTTTTGAGATAATTACCCAATTTAGGTAGTTTCTGGTTTGTCCACTTTCCTGTAGAATTGCCATTTAGCATTATTTGGCAATGTACCCGATTTCCCATAAAAGAGGGATGATGTTGACACTCAGATGTAAGTTGCATCTTATCGGAATTAAGCCATTAACCTCATTTAAAATGCATTGCACTGAATGTGTATTTTAATCAACTGATTGATTAACTAGTTGTAGATTGATTTGAAATCAAGTAAATACACTGCAACAATCTATATGCAGTTCTATTTTCGTCAGAGCCGATGAAAGTACATCTTTGTGTATGTAAAAGTAGACCACAACTACAACCTCAACACTTGTCAATATACATGCCAAGTATACTGGCCCATTGGTACCTGATAATAAACTCAGAAGATCATCACATCCTATATTTCTGTAGTGAGGTCTGTTATGTTTTCACACCCATAGGAACATTCACAAGCATCGGTGCATACCATCATGTTTTCTTGCAACCGTATCTATTTGTTGCGCATGCATCCTCGGCTGGAACACCGACGAAGTTTAAGCAAAGCCCTCTGGTGCTGGTGGATTGGTACAGAGAATTGGTATCATTTCTCCATCTACCAATTTCCAAGAGTACTCTGTAGGGGCAGGAATGCAAGGGCATGGCTTACAGCACATCTTCCAAACAAAAGTTATAAAGAATGAAATTCGTATGTGTGGTTTTAGAGTACTTCGAGTGTCAGTCGGAGGCAGTTGTCGCCCCTCTTTGCCATTCTGAGCAAACAACTGTCAACAACATCCACCTCAACTCCTTTGTAGACTTTGACTTAGTGCTAGATGTGCTGTAGGGCAGGCACACATACCTCTCCATTTGTAGATCCCTGAGCATTATCTTGTTGAAGAAGATTCATTATCAACTGGACTGCCTGTGACTTGCCAGAGAGCATAATCATCGAACCATCTGGATAATATTAGAGGGTGGAGCAATGAACTCGCACTCTCCAATTGCATCCTTTACTTCAAACTTGGGCCTGCTTTTGGCAACAACTAGGAGTCGGGATAGCAGTGGTCTCTCTTGCTTTACAGTCACCAATTGGCCTTTCGCTTTGGCTTAGGTTATTGGTCCAACTCGTTGAAGAAGGTCATGTTGTTTTACTTCAATGGGTCCCAGAAGCCGGTTGTCTGTTCGACCATCCTGGATAATGCAAATTTCTCAAATGCTTCTCTTCCCAGAGTGTCTCGATCCTCGATATTTTTGGCCACTTCAGCAGGGGTCACAGCGTAGATTACCAGGTTAAACATGTCACTTTGCATGAATTGATTCCCCTTCCTAATGATTACATTCACCACAATGGCAGCAAATGATCATCTTTACGCTTTTCTCACGTACCCTCTCATGGTGAAGCGTGGGTGGTTGCCTTCCCTCGATTCCTGCATAATCTTTGAATTATTGGCCTATTATGGTCAGTGAAGGTTCTTAAAGGCGTCTTTTGCTAATGCAGCCTTATTGCCCGTTTTTTCTTACAAACTCTCATTTGGCTTTGATTTTTCTGTGTTCTTGCTTAATAGCATGATCAGGGTCTACTCCTGTGAATGGTATCATTCTTGGCAATTCTGAAATTTCTCTCTTCAAAGAACTTCCATAACTCCGAATCAGTAGTCTCTGGCTCAACTTGAACCATGTCCATAGCTGCACTGGTCATGGACATGGAAATAAGGAAGCAGCTCTTCAGTCGTGGCCAGATGCAATTTCCAGTCTTCTTTTCCTTGTAGCAGCAATAAACATCAACAGATAATGCTGACTGCTGACTGCTTTCTATGTGTGGAATAAGTTCGATGTTTTTACCTGTTTCTACCATATTCTGTGCAATAATGTGATGAACACTCTTTACCTGATGCCTGGAGAATCTGCAATGCTGAACATTTATTCATTTTAAGAGGTATATTTTGCACATTTCTTGCCTTTCCTTCAGCTGAGTATCTGTCATTTTGAACTGAAGATACACTTCAGTCCCATCTATCTATTTTCGTGTTGCGCCTCCGCGCGCAAATTTCCAATGATAGGATGACTATTTTTTTCGACGTGCAAACGCCGACTACTCATGTGTGCTCAACTATCAAATTTAAATAGTCTGTGGTTGTTTTTTCTTCACACACTACAATTTATTTTTCCGTATCATATAGTTCCCAATATGTTTCATTGGCCTGGTAAAAACAGTCAACATTTTTGGCGTCGCTCGCGCGCAAATTATCAATGTAGGTTCGAGCAAGCGCTGCCGCAAAATTTTCGATTGTAGCGCTTACGCCTGTATTTTAAACATAATATAATTTTTCATTTGTCAGGTTTTGGGCGGAGGGCGACAACCAATATGGATGCCAATATTTTCATTGGCACTGTAGTAAATGTCAAAATTTCGGGCGCGCTACTGCCGCGCAAATAACAATGTACTCTAGCAATGCCAAAATGCGATATTGTTTACGGTTTAGTTGGGTTTTGTAGTGCTTTTAAACTTTTTAAAACTATTCTTGCATGCACGTTGCTAATGAATCTTTTCAATTTGTATTTCTTTTTTTTTTTTTTTTGGGGGGGGGATCCGCTGCCAATGGGGGACCGCAAAAGCAAGAAAGTATCAAAATTTTCAGCGCGCCTCGCGCCGCAAATTGCAGTAATAAAATATATGCTCAATTTTTTTGTTCACAGCCACCTTCACGATATACTATCTTGCACAGGCTGTCCCTTATCCCGCCCCCCCCTCAAAAAAAGGTTTTACGTTAAAAATATTATTAAATAAACTGAGTAATCTAACAACTGTTTATTTGATAGAATCAGATATCAAATTTTAAAATACGTATTTACCTGCCCCAGGAAACCCGTCTTTCGATGCGTATTTCAAAAAGTTCCTGCCGTGGGAGGGAGTATTCCACTCCACACCCTCCTCTCGGTTGGATATGTTCTCTCGCAAGAACACATTAGCAGTTTTTTTCACAAATCTGATCTGTACATCTTTTTGAAACCTGATACATCCTAACAATTTCAATAACATATTAAACCTTTAAAATATGCTATTTTACCATGTATTTACTAACCCTATACTTTTTTTCTCAAAGGTCCTACCTTGGAGAGGCCGATATCCCCTTCCACACACTTTTCCCCGCTCCGGTGATTGCGCCTTGCAAGTATGGACTACCAACTCCCTACATCTGAAAAATTGGGGCAACATTACTTGTCCACACAAACATAATTGTTTAACTTTATTCCAATGCTCTGGGCGTAAGTGTTCAACCAATAATGTGTGCTTTGCGATGAGAACTACCCAGTATTTGCTTTAAAATTACCCAGATGTTGGATAAATATTTTAACCAATTGTTGATATGTTGCCCACATTTTAAGAGTGTAATTCTTGCCTAAACTTAAAATATACACGTGAAAACATGTATTTACTATGCCTAGAATCCGTCTTTCCGATGCGTATTTTCAAAAGTTTCCTGCCGTGGGATGGGTATCCCCTCACACACCCCCCGCTCAATTTGAGTTCGCTCCCTCGCAAAGTATGACTACCCAATCCATATCTTGCTAAAATTATACGTGAAATATGTATTACTTTGCCTAGAAACACGTGCTTTTCTATGCATACTTTCAAAAATGTTCCGTGGGTAGGGGGGTCCTGCCGTGGGCAGGGGTATCACCTCCATCGCCAAGATTGACTACTTAATTTACAGTCTTCATTTATTTCCTGTATATCTCTTGAAAACCTGTTGCTACAATTCCTAATAATCTTTATAAAATATAGTTTAAAATAATGCCACCACGCATAGAATCACGTCTTTTTGTGCGTTTTTCAAAAGTATCCTGCCGTGGGAGGGGTATCCACAATCCCACGGCCCACCTCCCCTCTTCAAAATGGTCTTAGTGACGGCCCCTGGCTAGAGTCGTGAACTTAGAGGAGGGCTTTACCTCTTGCTTCCCCGGAACAAGACTATCATTATGTTTTTAAAATGAGTTGTACCAATATAAGTGCAAGTGCTACTAATTTGGAAATGAGGCAGTTTTATAAGTTATTATTTGACTTGTCCATTAAAAAAAAAATTGTGTCAAAATAGCGCTCTAGAACCCCCGCCCGGGGCTTTGCCCCGGGCTCCTCCCAGGGCGCCGCTACGGCGGGCCCTTGGACCCATCCCAAATAAGCAATATTTCCAGGTCGCCCGCCTGTGATGTCCCCCCCACATTTGGAAATGATTGCGCGCCTGGCTACCAGCGGCGTCCCATTCTATGTTTCGGATTGAAGGGGGGGGGACATAAATGCGAAAAATTTTTCCGAAATTTTCGGCGTCGTTCTGGGCGCGCCAATTTATACAGAGTTTTTTTTCGCGCAAGCGCGCATAAACATTCACAAATTTGTATGCTTTTTTCAAACATATATATTTTACAATTATGAATTTTCAAGTTGTCTAAATTATTGGGGGTGGGGTAGGGGGAAATCGATTATGATTGCCCCCCAATAGCTTTTCATTTGGCTAGGGGCGATCGCCCCCCCCTCGAGGCAACGGTTTGCTTGCCTAAAATTCATTCAATTTGCGACTGCAGAAGTGCTCTAATTTGGTAGACGGAGCGGGTTTTTTAATTATTGTTGATGCCCATTACATAAAAAGAGAACAAAAGTGTGTTCGGCAGAGCCGTCAAAATAGGTTCCTTAAAACAGGTAGATTCGTCAGCTTCAAAGGGGCTCGCCCCCTGACCCCCGTCCGGGCTTTGCCCGGGACCCCAGGGCCCTAAGGCGGGCCCTGGACCCACCCCAATGAACGAGATATTCTCGGCTTCCGAAATTGTGTCCCCCCCACGTTTCAAAATGATTGCGCCCATGAAAACCCCCCCCCCACGAAAC
>JZLH01S0014539.1:11148-20481 GCA_001188425.1 Eucidaris tribuloides
CGAAACATTTCCGCATTTTTCATTAATTTACGGAATGTAAGCCAGACAGCTTGGAAACAAGCTAACTAACCTGCACACGCAAATTTGCTTGTACAGCCTGAAATGTCCCATTAGTCTCCGACAAGTCGACAAGTTCAAGTTGTCGTTCCAGGACGTGAAGTGCCCGACTGCTCGACCGGTTTTCCCTTTGGGCCTCTCCCCGTTGTTCCGGCTCAGCATTCATCAAATTGCCGATGATATTGACTACGTCCGACGTAACCTGGGTGTGTTGTAAATAGAACCATTGTTTCAGCACTTGAGGCACGAAAACTAGAGAAGAATTTATGTCAGAAGACAAAAAAGTAACGGTTTTTTCTTCAATTTCTAAAATCCGATTGTTTCTGAATTGGTTCATAGAGGGCTCACTTCCATTTGTTATTACAATTACAAGGTTGCAGATTTCACTGTAGCCAGCTGCATCAGTGGCTGCGTGATGCTGAGTGTTTATACTTCGTTTGTCTTTTATATTTCTGAAGCGCATTTCCAGACTTTAACAATAGATTTAAAGATATATCCTTGAATACAAGAATACATAATTCTCTTTTAGCAGTTAGTTATGTATACATTATCTCATAAAATTAAAAAGGAGTTGGATCATGGCTGCTCCAAGATAGTGAAATGGTGAATGTACTTTAACGCGTACCGATCATCTGAATGTCAATGTAATCACACAAAAAGAAGCAGATTAGAAAGATAAAGTAATATTTCAGTTTTCAAACCGTTTTAATTGCCAGACATCATCACAATTCAGGAATTTCACATCACTTTTCGGCACACATCCAACTTGAGTGGTCAGCGGTCGTCATTTTGATGAAAAGAGCAGAGTCTGATCTTTTTGATGAGGTATAACTCGGATAACCTTAATACTTTATTAACCCTTTGGATGCTATAATGTAAAATATAGTCAAAGGTCTCGCCCCCCCCCCACCCGAGATTTTTCATTAATTTATTAGAAAAAAACAACGAAACACATTCAGAATCTGTTATTGGTGTGATATGACCTTTGGGCATAAAGCTTTCAAACAAACAAACAAAAAAAAAAACCCAAAACTGAACTTGGGCTTTAAGCAACGGTAAGTGGTTGTTTAAAATATTTTAAACAGCGTTTTACTGAGTATTTCAGAAATCACTGTTTGACAATTTCTTTTTAAATTGAGGTTACGCAATTTTAGCCTGTGTCTTCGATACTGATAGTAACATGTCAGTCGTGCATCGCGGTCGATAGGAATGCCGCTAGGTATCAACATGCAATTACGTTGGTAAAGAATGTCAACGGCGGAGTTTTGACGCAAACTTGTGAGACCGAATGAGATAAAGAACGCCAACTTAAACCGTAAAAAAAATTAGTCAATTTTAAGAGGAATCGTTTCAAACGGGGAGTTAAAAATTTATGTTCAAATTCTGATCAAATCTTGAATAATTCTCCTCCAATATGATCCAATTTTAAACACTACAGAACAGTGAGTTCCTCCTTTTTCAAAATACCATAACTTTTTAACGAAACAATTTACCAGGGGGTTTCGCACTCATTTATAACTTCTGTGTTAAAAGAAAATGTGTTTATTTTTTCAAAGACGGGCATGCGTCCTAAAAAAAAAAAAGACCTTCTGTGTTAAAATACGATTGATCCATCGGGTCATGCACGAGTGACGCAAAATTGTCCCTTTTCAAAAGTCACAAAAGTCATTTTTATGCCAAAATAACAATAAAAAATGTATATTTTGCTTTACTTATGAAGTATGCTCACTGAACCATGACATGGTTACAACCTCTTCTGTTCGTACAACATATAAAGATACAATTTGCTGAAAAATATCCGAATTCATTTTTTTTCGATAAACTTAATGGATTTTACAGTTTCAAAATTTAGGAAAGATGAACATTTTTAATATACACTGAGCCGTTAAACATGTTAAAGATGTCTTGGGAGGTGCTAGGGGGTCAAACGATAGATGATTAACATAACTAGCGCTAAATCATTCACCAGAATTAGAATTCGTAAAAAATCCTGCATCACAAATCCCCCAAAATGACCCCAGTGAATTTTGAAAAGTGACATTTTTACCTTCTTTATGTGCTCACACAAGCATGACTTGACGGACAAATCACATTTGCACACATAAGTTAGTCAATGAGTGAACAAACACTCCTGCCAAATCATTTTGCTCAAAACTATTTCCTTAGCTTTTTGTGTAGTGTTGAGTAAAATATGAAGAAAATCTATTCAAGAAATTCTGATCAATTTTTGAGTAGAAATCCCATAAGTCCCCATTTGTATGAAATTATTTCAACTCAATCTAAAATTTGCTTAAGTAATAAAACGCTGTTAACCAATCGAAAATGAAAATCAAGAAATTTGAAGAAAAAAAAATGCTCTATAATACGTATGAAATTATTACCCGCACAATCTGACAATGCTGTGGCTTAGAATATATCGATTTCTCCGTTACTTGGCAGTAGTAATTTTTATATTGACTGACGTATGTAATTATATGCAGATGGCTGGGCAATTATTATTTTCTTGCACAGTTGAAATCAGAAAAAAATTCTTGAAACATCAAAAATCTTAAAACAACTACTCTATGAAACATATGAAATGAAATTATTACCCGCACAATTTGACATTACAGTGGCCTTGGGGCCTCAGAATATATCGATTTCTCCTTTACTTAGAATACTGATAATTTATACCGTTGACTGACGTATGTAATTACATGCTAATAGCTAGGCAATAAGTATTTCCACATATAGTTGAAATCAGAAGACGCAGTCAGAAGAAATCAAGACATGTAAGACTGGTCCTACGTAACAATACTGCGAATACCATGTGACTGTTCTTATGGTTGTCACTTTACCTGTGTATCTGACGAATTCAACGATATCACATCTTCGAGGATTTGGGCTGTAGATGACACTCCTTCCGCTGTCACGTGGTTACTGGTCACTGACACGACCTCGTCCAGTACTTGGTTTACATTCTCTTTAGTGATGTTCGTCTGGAAATTATAAACACTACTGTAGATGACAACTGCTGAAAAACTAATAAATTAATTAATAATAGTAATAATAGATGATAATAATAGATGAGTAATAATAATATGATAAATGAAATAATAATAATAATAATAATAATAATAAATAATAATATATAATAATAGTTAATAGTAAAATACAATGATTATAATAATAATAATAATAATAATAATAGTAATATATGATAATAAAAGACATAATAATAAATAATAATAATAATAATGATAATAATATATAATGATAATAATAATAATAAATAATAATAATAATGATAATAATAATAATAATAATAAATAAAAATAGTAGTTGTAGTAGTGCAGTAATAGAAGTGGCAGTAGTAGTATTTGAATTATATTTATATTAATAATAATTTATTTATTTATTATTATTATCATTATTATTATTATAATGGTCGTTCAGCTTGTCAATAAGAAGTCCATGGCGGTAGTTAAACATGAAATGACACACGCTGGCTAATAATTTACCAGCATGTGCTTGAAAGACGTGCAAGCGAGCAATTACAGTAGACGGTATGAAATAAAATTGTTTTACAGAGGTATTGAAAGTGTCCACAGAAGATATTTTACATCTGGATAAAGGAAGCTAGTTCAAAAGTTTGGGTCAAAAGTGAGGAAAAGCAGACCCCCCCCCCCCCGCCCAATGATATGTCGAGGTAAAATATTATTATATTGACTCACATGATGAAATAGGCGAATATATCGACATGTGATGTACTGTCAGTCTTTGCGTAAAGTGGTAAAAAGACCACGTGATACAAACCCTGCAAGTAGTAGAAGGTGGTTCTTACACCGCACAAAACTACAGAGAAAAAGACCCCCCCCCCCACCATTGCAACACAACTCAAACCTGGCACGTGTAATTCTGAGAGGGGATATGAGAGGGCAACAGAGAAAATAAGTATCAAAGCAAATGTCACTGTCAACAAAATCTCATATCCTCCCTTTTCAAGAATTTCATGTCCTACCTTTTCAATAATTGTAAGCGCTTTGTCGCTACTAGTCGTAATCCTTTCACAAAAACACACTCCCCTGGTACAGTTTTCACGGTACAACTCGTTTTCTACAAGGGAATTGTAAGCACACAATGTATATCACATAAGATGCGTCTAGCTACTTGAAAAAAATATACAGCCCTTCGTCTGTTTTCACTCCACAGTATTCGTTATTCATTCTGAATACAAAAAATATTAGCATATTGCTTGTTTTAAAAGGAAGTTTATTTTTTCATGAAAATAAAATCAAGGTTTCTTTTTCACTTAAAATTGTATACATAACTTAAAGCAGGAGCTAGGTAAATACATTGCTTTTTTAATAACACAGAAAAGAAAAAAATTATCGAAATATTTGAAAAAAGTCAATAAAGAGTTGATTTGCTCACCAATAAATAGAAGAGTCGTGGTATAGAGAAGCAGATATATAAACTTAAAACTTTGAAACTTCTATCACTTGAATTGCTTATTCAACTTTGCTTGAATATTTAAGTTTGTATTCTGTACGATTGTTCTTAATTGACTATATCCAGATTATTAGTCATACCTACAGCAAGTATGTAAGGAATAACAACTTCAAACTCTCAAAAAGTATATTGTACAATTATTTAATGTAAAAAAAGGTAACAGAAAGTGATTTGATATACTCTCTTAAAGACACTTTATAACACTGTGGAAGACCCGTATAAAAAATTGTCGAACTTTGCTATCTGACATATCTGACAGTGTTTGATTGGACAAAAAAACCCCCTAGAGCACAAAAGTTTGGACAGTTATGCTGTCACTAGTACAATATGTGCAGATACAAATTGGCACATTAATTTTATATCGGGCGATAGGAAATTCTGCAACACAGCAGTCTATGGAGAAAAGCTGGAATGGTCTCTCAATGATTTTCACTTTTTTAAAGCACTTAATGATTGTTTTACACTGCAATTTTTTCAGGGCTTCATTTATAGACTGTATCAAAGACACCAGTAGCATGGGGAATCATGTGGCTCAGTTTTTTTTTTTTAAACTGGAAACATTGTTATACAGTGCCTTTAAACAAAACGAGTGAAATTGTTCCGACTCTTAGGGATGAGAAGTGAATAAGAATGAATTTAGAGTAAACTTGAGTGAGTTTTCACTTATTTTGGAGTGACTTCAAGAATTACTCGGGTTTACCAGTAGTGTTCTCCCAGTGATCCTTATATAGGCCGTTTTTAAGACAGTAAGAAAGGATGAGATTTCAATAAATTAAGGGAATCAGTATTACCTCTACATGATATTTGACGACAAGACATCAAGACAGAATCTGACGGTACCCCAATCACTGGAATCGCGGATTGTGGTCTACTGGTGGGCTGTATCGATACACACATGAATCTCCTTTCGGAACATGGAAGTCGGGATTGGAAATTCCACATCACCCTTAGATTTCGAATACGAGTCGCATTCCCAGCCTCGATCGCAGAACTAGCTTGTTCTGGTGTCAGCGGCAGGATTCTTTCCATCAAACGATCACCGCTTCCGTTGCCATAGGAACTGATCCACGTGGTAATTTGCCAGACGTCTGATTGGTTGATGCTTGAACCCGATGGGTCGGATTCCAGAGTGACGTCAAACTCGATGGTGGTGGAGGTTGTACACGCCAAATAATTTCCAGACGTGATAGTGAAACTCGATGCAATAATCCCAACTTCTGATAGGAGAAAGGGAAGGTGTGAAGATTAGGGATCATTGTTGTATACTATCTTCGCGCCTTGGCAGCCAGGTTTGGGTTGGCAAAACATCTGCTACTGCTCATACTGTTCCTACTACTTTTACTTCCACCACTATACCACTACCACTACTTCTTCTACTTCTACCATATACATGTCCTGTAAGAAGTTCTTGATGATAATGATAATAGTTGTAGCAAAATGATGATTACAAATATACTACTGACACGCATATTTATTGTAAAATAATGTAAACAGTATACAAATATGTACTGATGAGCCTATGACAAGCCCGAGGTTACGTAAATTGTACTACTTTCCCAAGGGGCGCAGCTCCGAGGGAAAGTAGTCTACAGTCCACGTATAAGGGCTTAATAGTTTCAAAAAGAGACCCTCGGGCCAGAATATGTTTGTTTTATATCCGTCATCGAACAGGAAAATTGCACAAAGTAAGTCGGAAAAATAAAAGGGAAATTCACTTACGTTACCTCTTGCCTTGTTACATTTGCATAGAGTACGTGTGTTAAAGTGTGTTACAGCTGCACGACATTTTTATTTGCGGTCGGATAGGGGACTCGATTCCATTAACGTATATTCTTGTTAGTGGAGGACCAATTTTATAAACCTATAAACCACTAATTAAATCCTTATTCTTATATTAACTTTAATCCTTACTCAGAATCTACAAATTTAACCTAGTGTAAATTTTAAATTTTTTAGACCTCCATACATACGTAGCACGTTAAAATGTCTCTCACGCGCACACCCCCCCCCCCAAAAAAAAAAAAAAATATCACGTACCGTATATTCGTTTGTACACACGGCTTTTGAATTTAATATTTAATGGTTTTGAATCTACTATTTAATTACTTTGAACTACTGTCTCCCAGATTCACACAATATTGTGTTTATTTTTTATATTGTGACATATTTTTGACCAACCAGAACTCAAGAAACTTACAGTGGGGATATAACACGTGATAATCAAATATGCGGTCAAAATGGAAATGGAAACTATAAACCGACAGAAAAACATAATGTTTAATCTTGATTATTATTTGATTAAAGAATGAATTTATGTCCGCTTTTTTCATGTTTATAAAATTGATGAGTTTTCACCAAAGTATATAAATATTACCTCGACACGATATTTGATGACAAGATGTCAATACGGCGTCTGATGGTACACTAATCACTGGAATCGCGGATTGTGGTTTGTTGGTAAAGTGTGTCGATACACACATGAATCCTGTGTTGGTACACGGTAACCCAGTTCCGAAATCCCAAATCACCCTCAAATCGCGAATATGAGTCGCATTCCCAGCCATGATCTCAGCACTGGCTTGTTCTGGTGTCAGCGGCAGGATTCTTTCCAACACACGATCACCGCTTCCGTTTCCATAGTAACTGACCCATGTGGTGATATTCCAGACGTCTGATTGGTTGAGGTTTGAACCCGATGGGTCGGATTCCAGAATAACGTCAAACTCGATGGTGGTGGAGGTTGCGCACGCCAAATAGTCGCCCGATGTGATGGTGAAATTCGATGCAATAATCCCAACTTCTGATAAGAGAAAGGGAAGGTTGTCCATTGTGTCAGAATAAGTCAAGAAGGTGATAAATTTCGTAAATAGTAATGATGAATAAAATGTACAACGCAATGGTGCAGTGTTGTGCTCCTCGAGGTCGGACTTGGCCTCAAGACCAGCCTCGAGGACCAAAATGTGTGTCCTTGGTCTTAACCCTGGCATCGGATGTCAAGTCCTTGGTCTCGGTGGTCAGCCTTCGGACGTAGCCTGGACGAGGTCAGGAAATTCATGAAAATTCTGGTGGATTTTATTTCAGAAATTGAAGGGCACGATCTATCGAAGTCCGAGGCGAAAGCCGTTTATAATTATTTTGGGTTATCTATACGTCAAAATCAACAATTTTATCGCATCTTTGTGTTTGCTAACTCGCTTCTTTTTTCAAACCATTTATTTCTCAGATTGGAAATAACATGCTTACTGACATTGTGTTCCCACACTGATTTCACATCATTCAAAGTAGGGACATCAACATGTTATTTGAAATTTCATTGATAACTTGTTTCAGGTGTGTGAAAAGTAGAGCAGTGTGCTTATTCTGTATCTGTTGAATTAACGTTTGATCCATGTCAGATGTTAGTCACATTAAGACAAAAACATGCTTTGTTGCTAGACTCAAATTTATGACATGAATATTTTGTTACTGTGAGATGACTGAATAAATCCTTGTTTGAGGTGCACTATACAGTTTGGACGGGAAAGGTTAAAGCCCAAGTTTAGTTTTGGGAATTTTTTTTGTAAAAACTAAAGACATCCAGAGTCTATTATTGCAGGGTTATGACTTTGGGGCATAAAGCTTTCAAATAACAAAAAATTCCCAAAACTAAACTTTGGCTTTAAAGATGATGATAATAAGGATGAGGATGATGATGGTAAAGATAGGATTTGCACTGATGATGATGAATATGTTTGTGTCATGAATAACATAATTGAAATGATGGCATGGATACAGTTATATGACTTCCTATACATATTTCTCTATAGACGTTCAAAATGATATCCGAAGATTGTCCAAGGCAAATAGGGATTCCTGATTTTCAGTTTGTTTCCATTCCTGAGAAGAATAGCAGAAAAGAGGGATATCAGACTAAATTTTGTCTCTAACTTTTAGTTATTCAATGGCTGACTTCGTCTGAAAGGACATAATCAATGCTAGTCTTGGTCTATGCAGGTTTTTGTACTGTTGCCATTGCGTTCACCTTGACCTCGGAGATTTTGGCCTTGGCCTTGTCCTTGGAGGTCTGGCATTTAGCAATCCTTGGACTCTACTTACCCGGCCCTGGGCACAACACTGAACGTAATATGCATTTATAGTGCAACAGTAATAAAACATTTGCATTGCGATTCTCTTCTTCCTCAGGATGTGGCACAAGGGTCGTTTTTTCCCCCTTTTTTGGGGGGGGGGGGGTATGAGTTTCCCCGTAGCAGTACATAATACATTATAACCACCACCACAGTGGACTCTTACTAGTACTAGTACAATCTTCTACTATTCTACGTATTTTACTATAATTCTATATATTACTGCTATACCACAATTACTACTATATTCATGTACAGTTAGAAGTTCTTGATGAATGATTATAACAAAATAGAATGACGATTTTACAAATATACTAATGATACGCAAATTTATTGGAAAATGATGTCAATAATACATTAACATCGAATATGCGAAGAGACAGCAATAGTATTTTATTTTCTTAATTATTATTCTATTAACGAATGTATTTATATCCACTTTTTAATTTTCAAAAATTGAGACAAATTAATTTTCACCATAGAGTATAAATATTACCTCTACAAGATATTTGATAACAAGACGTCAAGACAGCATCTGATGGTACACCAATCACTGGAATCGCGGACTGTGATCTGTTGGTAGGCTGTATGGATACACACATGAATGTTCTATTGGCGAAAGGTAACCCAGTTCCGAAATTCCCAACCACCCTCAAATCGC
>JZLH01S0014542.1:0-16535 GCA_001188425.1 Eucidaris tribuloides
TTTTTTGGGGGGGGGGGTTGGGGGTGAGGGGTAGTGGATCCGCTGATGGAAAACTCTGATAAAAATGAGTAAGTACAAAAAAAAGTTGCTAAGAATCAAATTTGAGCTAAGGTGAAATGGTCGACTTCCAATTTATGCTGCTAATTCTTATCATCATTATTCGCTTTCTTCCTCCTCACAGCCATCACCATCAGGCTAACTTTCACCAAGGAGGTATCACCAATGTCTGTTTGTCTGGTGTGCTCTTCGCCAAGGCTCGGCTGAGTCGGCTCACGAGTTGCCTGTACTGGTTTGCTGCCCTCATCGGGGAAAACGTTTTACTCACACTGAATGAAAAAATGATGACGAAATTTGATAAAGAGCCGGGATGAAGTACATAAGTAGGCCCATAAATATGTTTTGTGTGTGTGGGTGTAAATTTCGACTTTTGCATGTTATTGTTTACATTAAAGACTGTATCCTTGATTTTCATGTACATCAGGAAAACTCAGAGTATAACAACAATACTACAGCTAACTTCACGCCTATGACACAAAATGTGTTTACTTCCGAAATACATTCGACTTGCTGGAATCTCCAAGAACTACAAATTGTCTTTAACATGGAGTTGTTCAATACCAAAAGTAAAAATACCTTCTGAAAATTTGTTTCTTCAAATCACAAACATTATCTTTCTCATTAATGTATTGTATTTTGCTTGAATATCTTCAAGATTAGAATTAGATCGACATTTCGATTATAAGGCACAGAAAGGAGCATTTTCTATCATGGTCAGTCAATTCACGATGTTTAAGGGCATCCCTATCCAGTTGACAACTTAAATTTAGTCTGGCTTCCAGACGTTTAGATTACCGCATCTTATATTGATAAGAAAATATTATCTTCAGTTAACTACTTTGACTAAGAGTGCTGTCTTGCAATTCCTCTGCAAGCAGAGTGAGTGTATACTCTGAAGGTAGAAAATGTCTGCGAGTGAGTGTACTCTGAAAGTAGGAAAAGACGCAAAGTCTAGAACTGAGACCAACTTTAGACATTTCCCCACTCCACTATATGGCAAATACTGTTGTTTTTTTCTGTGGATGGGGGGGGGGGGATAGAAGATGGCAATAGCTAAAGCATACTTTCAAGATCTACCTTGTCTGCAAGGGAACGTGTATGTATTAACGGATAGTGGTGTCGATTCATTTAAATTATAATGAATGCGTGTGAGGTCATTTAAAGCTGAAACACGCACACACGCACGCGCGCACACACACACACACTCACACACGCACCACACACACACACACACACACACACACACACACACACACACACACACTCACACACACACACACACACACACACACACACACACACACACACACACACACACACACACACACACACACACACACACACACACACACACACACACACACACACACACACACACACACACTCACGCACATGCACACACATAGGCGCGCACGCACACACACACACACGTAAATACAGGTATACTGTGCAGAGTGGAGAGGGCGGTGGTCATTTTTTTTTCAGCAACACTGTAATAACAATCACTCATAAATTGAGTGAAATGGTTCATTTGAGAGATTTTCATTCTGTTGATTTTCCCCGATTCGTATGTATTCCCACTATCAGTGTGCATTGAGATCGATGACATTAAAACCCTTTCTTCCTACTCCCCCCCCCCCCCATCCCACACACATACACATCCACACAGCACTTACAAGCACAAATATAAGCACTTACAACAAACGATCATCACATATAAAGACGAGACCTTATTCTTATCGATAGAATTATAGAATATACAATTTAATATCAATAAAAAAAATCAAGTTAACTAGCGACAATAGGTAACCTATAAAAACAGTACATCAATATGATTAAAATTATTTTATTCACAGCACGTACATAATCGTATTTACATTTAAATAATTACCAATACAATCAATATAAAATAATTTTTATTCTGTTCTTGTGGCGGGACTGTCTCACTCGATGTCAGCGCTTTAAAATTGGCAACACCGTGACATTGACTGTAAGCAACTCTTAAATTTTAAATTTCTATGAATAAATGTTTTCTTCATTTCTATACCCCATCTATGTTTAAACAAATTGTTTTTACATGATTTCCAAAGTGAGGTAACTTTGTATAGGCATCCACATTCAACATGTTCAAGAAAAAAAAAAAAAAAAAAAAAAAAGATATTTTGTATACAGCACAAATGAACACTACTATGTTTGTGCATTTATAAATCAATAATGTTGCCAATTTGTAATGATTATAGGATTTTTTTAATAATCAATCATCTTATATATGATTTGCACGATTTTTGTCAAACTGTCAGTGATGTGTTTACCCGATTTCTTGCTTATGTTCAAAGCGACTATCTGTCAACCATTAATTTTCCATCAATACCAAATTGTAATTGTCCACAAGTGGACTGGAATATCATCCTCTTTGATTAAAATAATTAAAAATTGATTAATTTGTTTCCCCACATCGCAAATTTAATATCGAAAGCACCCTCCCCATGTGAAGGGGCAATCCAATCACAGAAAGAATAAGCGCTAAACTTGGTATTTCAGACACAGTCATTTAAATGTTGCAGACGCAGTGCTCTTGCGTACAGATTAGAAAACGGGTGTTGTATTTTTCTACATGACCATGGTTATTTACATTGCATTGTGGGAATCATTGGTGCCTCGTTTCGAGTTAAATGAGAGCGCTATTCCTCTCTGCTGCTTGAACCCACTGAACTTCAGTTCAATACATGAACCTGGACACCACGCCATCGTCATAATGCAAAATTCATGAATATCTGGAATTCTAGATTATGAGATAAGTTTGTTTCAATTGTGACTGGAAAAATGCGACTGGATTATACGACTGAAGAGTGAACCTATATCCAATAATAAACACAAACTTCGAAATATATACAGATATAGTGAATTATAAGCGTGATTTAAAATAATGATCAAAATGTGCGTCAGATCTCGACGTGTCTAAAACTCCTGACACACGTGAACAGTTTGAAAGATATGCTTCATATTTCAATAACATATCCATATTTCACAAAATTTGTTGACATTGATTAATGCAGCAATACTGCGTCTTGCTTCATCCTTTCAGAAGATGGGGTGTAGCTCACTTATCAAAGCAAATACATGTATTTATTTGATCATCTAGTGAACTTTGCATGTGGATCTGAGATTGGAATTTGTTTCACAGGTTGCTGTTGTCGTTACGATAGAATGGAGGTAAACCCTTGTCCTATACAGACGCTTTTTACACGAATTAAAAGGTTAATTTGGTCGAGAGACGAGAAACCAATAATATACCCTGAGCCGGGATATAGAAAGATCACCTTCGCATGATGACGAGGTAATTAGGAAACGTGTATGGTTAAAGGTTAGTGACATGATTGGTAACACTTGAAAATGCCTCAAGAACCAAATGACTTGAAATATATACATACACTAGCAGGAGTGGATCACCCACCTGGGAGGATTTGTCTGTAATTTGATTACTTAAGGAGAATCAAGCATAGATATAGGAGTGTTTTAATTTTATCCGGGGACGATAAAAATAAGCCCCATAGAGAGCCACACAGCAGGTTTCCCTGCTACGAGTGATATTGACATTGTTTATTTTAGAATGAGTCAACGTTTGACAAGATTTTCACAGCAGAATCTTTGCATAGTTTACTTGATTCTAGAGCAGTTTCAGCCCAAGTTGAGGACTACCCCCAATCATGTCATTTACCTTTAAGTTTGTTTATTTTCCCCCATACAGGGTTAATTTAAAAGCTATACACCAAATATATGTTTATATTTTTGAATGAGGGTGCCACTTAACTTCTGTTGCTTTTTTTTTTTATTAACACCTGCCTATGTTAATGTTATACGACACACACTTACATACTCAAAGCCACATTGCCCTGAATTATACGGAAAGTATATCAGTGACATTTACTGAGAAATATCGACCGATTACGATATCAATACAGTTGTTTGGCAACATCAAATGAATACATGTAGTTTAAACATCTGTCGTTTAAAATATTATTCCATTACAAGTCCTTCCCGTGAGTGACTTGGTATTTCAGTCATCAGGTACGAAAACTTTGTATTTACCTTGGACAGGCTTCAGTTATTGGCAGAAATTGAGGCCGAAATTAAATGACAGTCATAAGCCGTAATGTATTACGCATTCAATAACAATAATAATTTGTTTTACATAATACCGTTGGATCGTTCCTAGATCTGAAAAGAAGTCTCTGAGCGCATGAAAATCTCTTGCACTCTAAGTTTACTATTGGTTATTGTCACCAATGACCCATACCCCCAAAAAGCAAATTTGTGGATACAAGTTCATAGATAAATGAAAAAAAGCAACAAATAAATGGTGTCTGTGTATGGATAAGGGAAACCCACGACGAGAATTTTTCACTGCGAGCCGAGAAAGTTGGCGGTAAAACAATTGGCAAAAATTATTGTCAGTGTTCATGGTGTATCACTGAGAGAACAAAACATTTTGTATGTAAAACGTACCCTCTCCTTATTTCATATTTTTTTTCATATAAATCTACAAGGCAAACTATGGATATGTTATAAACGGCAAAGATTGTCGTAATGCAGTGAATGTCAGGCAATGGTCCTGCGTCAATCATTGAGAACATTGATTTTTAATGTCGTCTGCGTAGTTGTATTTTGTCTCTCAACTGGAGTCTGTTTTACTTGGCTCAATAACCATCGTTCAGATATTTACACCCTTCTCTGCGTTGTCCATCGTAGAGTTGCCTACCGGCAACCACACGCCTCAACGACCATGTCTTCGTACTGTCTAAGAACGACATTTTCGTCATTATCAAAATACAACATCGAAATTCCCGACAATTTCGTGGGGGCGCAACACACTTTTGGCACGGCTCTCGAATCGATCGAATTCACCAGCGTTTGTATGATGGCATGGTTCGTACCGTTGAGGCGCTCGCCGAGGGGGAAGGGGCACTCCCCCTCACAGTAATACGCTTGATACCCCATGGGAGCGATAATCCAATCCTGCCAGCCGACGTCGCGAAAACTGACGTACAATCGATGTCGCTGACAGAGATCCGTGAGCGTCGACGTCGGCGGATCTTCCACCGCATCGGCCTGTCGCTTGTTCCGATTCCGACACTGTCGCTGTTCCGCTGATACCACCACCAGGTTAGCAGTGCTGCGTTTACGTATCGTGGCGATCTCTGACGGTCGGAGCTGCGAACTCGCTTCCGATCGCATGGGCTGGACATGGAGAAGAAATCCGTGGTTTCGTGCCGTGTTCGAGCGCCACGATTCCACCGTCTCCAGGACATTGACCGTCCCGGTGTAGCCCCGGGACAGGTCGACGAACACGACGTCGAGAAGGCGCAGACGTTTGTCTTTCAGAGAGATCAAATTGTTTAATTTTGTCCGGGCTTGAAGCTGATATATTCTTACCGTCAAAGAACGTGTGTCGGACGCAGCAGACGACACCGCTGGGATCTCCAATCTCAAATCGGCCGCCAAAAGACTCTCGGACACGGGAAAGGAGGACAGCTCGAAGAACAACAATTGCTGAAGAATCGAGGAGTTGGTGACTTTCAATTTACTTCCTGTACATGGGAGATAAAAAAACCCGAAATATTAAATTGATAGCCACATTCTAAACAATCATTTACGAAGTTAGAATAAAAATGTATATTTTTGTATAAACAATTTTCTTCCAAATTTATGTTTTAAATACACTTTACGAACGTTGATAGATTTCGATTCAAGTTAATCTGTTTGAAAACCGCCGAGAGGAAATAACAAAATGCAGTGTGCAGTACAATTACATATTTGCAAATCAGTTTCTTCTATCTGTCATATTCATCCCGAACTGTCATCAACATCATTCACTATACATATGAATAACAAGAAAAAAATCCACCACAACCTTCTAAATTAATCACTTTGCACATGTCACCGTATCTTGTCATAATTCAAAGAAATTTATGCATTCCTCGTTTGCAAACCGCGAACACGATCGCAACCCCTCGTTCAGAATAACACGTATATTGTAGCTTCGCGCACATGACGAAGTCATCAACAATATTTTTTTGAGTGGCGGGGCAAACTTGGCATTTTTCTGCCCCCTCCGCTGGAACCAGGTGTGCCCTTTGATGTCCGCCGCCTTGCCCATCTTGTGGGTGGGTATGTCCGTCATCACCATCTCATCCATGACGGAATGAGGGGGAATGGGGCTACCCGGTGGCGCTTCGCCCCAGGGTCAATGCCTCCTCCCTGGGGGACCCTCCAGGAATGCTGGTGTACGGGGTTGTTTTAATGGGAGTTGTTGGATGATGTGTTTATCGTCACAAAATTGAGACAGGGAGTTAGTCTGGGTTCCAGACAGTTCTGCCAGGTAGGGTCCCGCATACTTGTTAGTGACAGTTTTGGATGATGATTCGTGAATTATGGTCTGGCAGTCAGACTATTAGATAGGGGATCGTAAATAGATTAGACTCGAAAGAGCAGGCAGCTATAGATCAAAACGTATGTACATAACTGCATAACTATCTGAACATTGAGGTTAGTCTAGGTTCTAACCGTTTTTAATCACTGGGGTAAGCGCCCTCACTCAGCTAGGTACGATATTCGGGTTTGGGCTGCAACTCGGAGAAATTGAGCCGAAATAGAAACGGCTAGAACCTAGATTACATTGAGGTAAGACAGGTCTTAACTAATACTTCTGGAAAACAGACTATACAGAGGAGTGTGTCTAATTTCATGGTGTTATTGGTACATTTTAAACATGTAGGTCCATGTTTTACCCCACGACATTTTGTTTTTTCTTCATAAATTTGTGGAAATGGGGTGAATAAATTGGGAACATGAATGACGTGAAATATGGTTTTCTAAAACTCCAGTGCACAATTGACACGTTTCATATGTGCTTTGGTCATTATCATGGTCATGTTTGCAACTTTCTTCAAAATCTTTTCATTCTTGTGTTTCACATCAATATAGTGGTCCTTCGCAGTTACAAACATTTCAGGAGCATACATGTATAAACACGGACAGGAACGGATAGAAAATTAGCATACACACATTGAATGCTCCCTCAAAATGTTTTCATGGTGCAATTTGAATTTTTTTGATACAGCACTCGACTTCTTGCGAAATGAATATGAATATATGTAGAACAATATGTCTGTATATAGGAGGCATTTTATTTCGTGCAGTTTTCTCATATCTTCCAACAATCACCCAATATTGTCAATCCACCTGCATTGAGCAATATAAACTTATGAGGGCGTGCTTGTAACTATTTGGCTGTGGCGAGAAGCAACACAAAAATGAATTAACACGCATAAGGCACAGGCAGTAAAATTGTAAATTTTGAAGAAAACAAAATTATCAAAACAAAATTGTAAGGCTATATTTTGAAGATAAAAATACAAGACATTTCATGTTAGTGAGAAAACGTCGTCTTGTTCAGATAAATAAAAATGGAATAAGGACAAAGGTTGTACCCGATATTTACCACTTTTATACTACTGAGCACCCATTACCTAGTATAAACTAAACCTCTATTAAACAATAGAATAAAAATCTTCATCCACCTCTTTGAGTATCAAACTACTGGAATCCTCCCCCCCCCAATTTTCAGGCTGTGGTGATTGGAACTACCCGTAATACCCCCTCCACACACACATACACACACATACACACACATACACACACACACACACACATCACACTACGACACACACCACACACACACACACACACCACAACACACACACACACGAGTTACACGCACGTACACAAACACACACATACAACACCATACACGCACACATTACCGTACACAACACACACGCCCTCGCGGCACAGGTCCGCACACATACAAGCACACGCACGTACACACGAACACCTACACACACACAAACACACACACGCACACATACAATCCCCAATTTTCAGGCCTTTTGTATTGGATATACCCGTAATACCGCCCCCTCCCACCACACACACACCACAGTACTGAGCGTGCCAGTGAACTGCCCCCCCCCACACACACAGCACACATTACAAAACAACACACACGCAAACACACACAACACAACACACACACACACAACACACACACAACACACAACAACACACGCACACATACACACACACAACACGCACACATTACATCACACACACAACACACACGCACAATACAATCACAGCACACACACATCACACACGCACACATACACCCAACGCACATCTTACACAGACAGACAGACACACACACACACACACACACACACGCGGGCGCGCGTAATAAAACTATGACGTATTTACGGAGGCATTCAGGTTTGTGTTACCATTACTTCCGTTTTTTAAATGCGAGACTAAATAAACGAATGTATTAATCAAACGCCAATACCGATTATCCCTCTTTTTGCATGCCATCTAAAGTAAGCACTGCAGACATAATCTCATGTTTGCAACATTACGATGATATTCATAGAAGTAGGCCTATATTAGGCAAATCTCTGACAGATTATGATGTCCTTCGATAGATATATGATCACAAATTTTGTAAACAACCTTCCATAAAACGGCAACTGGAAAAAACTGGCACACGCACCAAAAATGAAAAAAAAAAACTCCTTGCGTGTCATTCATTTCAAAATGGAGAAATCAATCTTGGCAAGATCGTTCTGGGTCCCCTCATTTGTTACGATCATTTTACAATCAAGTTACCACAAAACGAAAACCATGTGGCAAAGAAAAATAAATTCTCCCCAGCCGAAAGACACTTTCCTTTCTCTCTCCCAAGAATAGCGAGAAAAACTCGGGGACAAGAAACGGGCAATGAGTTCCATGTGTGTTCGAGATCCGAATCATACGAAATCCCGCCGATACGGGCTACATTAATGTCGTATGTTCCCGTGTGAGTTCACGAAATTATCAAAAATGCCAATTTACAACATCATCTCAATTAATTCAGCAGCAGCAACAGCGGTAACAACGCTGTAGACAACAATAACATGTGACGATATCTTGGAGACGACCACACTTCGTGAAGCTATAAATATCTTAAACATTTAAAGGTATAACAATGTTTCCAGCTACCAGTGTCTCTGATAAGGTCTACAAATGAAGCCCTGAAAAACAAAACAATTACAGGGTTTATTAAATATTAATAAGCTCAGACGTAATAGATTGATTCTCGGGTATTTGTAACCAAGTAAGCCGTGGCATTGCCGTTACCCAGCGTGGCCTAGTGGTTGTGCCGCTGACCGGACATCAGTAGGTTTCAGGTTCGAATCCTGTTGGGTCAATCTTTTTCCGAGTCATTAAAAAATAGCAGATCAAGCATTTGATCTTATTTATCATTAATTTGATAATACAGAGATAAACAGCAAATTTATTCTGCAAAACAATTACAGTTGAAAATGATCAGTAAGTGAGTTTAACAGGTGAAAAATCATTGAGCAATCATTCCAGTTTTCCCCCATAGACTGCTGTGTTGCAGAATTTTCATTGGCTTACAATAATTCATGTGCCAATTATTTTCTGTACATATTTCACGCGTGACAGCATAACTGTCTGATTTTTTGTATTTCTAGGGTGTCTATTAGTCCATTCTCTGTCAGATATGTCAGGTAGCAAAGTTTGACTTTTTCAACTGAGCTTCCTCAATGTTATATAGTGTCTTTAAAGGCATCATTTAACAATCTTTTCAGTAAAAAAAAATGAGTTTTACTATCTTTCATTCTACTTTAGTTTAATTGATAATGTCTAGGAATGAAACCCTGAAAAAAAAATGGAATTCGAAATGATTACCAATTGCTTTTAAAAAGAAGAAATCGGTGAGCGAATAATTATTCAAATTTTCCCCCATAGCCTGCTGCGTAATAAAATTTTTGTCTCCGGGACAGTAATAATAAAACATAAGATTTATATGGCGCCAAATCCACTCTGCACAGATCTATATATATTTTGCTACGTGTTTATTTGTTCATTCATTTCAAACACTATCACATAGGTCAGATATCAAAATTTTACATATTTTAAAGGTAAATGACATGATTGGGGGTAGTCCTCAATTTAAGCTAAACTATTCTAGAATCAAGTAAACTATACAAGGATTCTCCTAGGAAAATCTTGTAGTCAAACGCTGACTCATTCTAAAATAACTAATGTCAATATCCCGTGTAGCAGGCAAACCTGTTGTGTAGCTCTCTGTGGCTTCTGTTTTTATCGGGGCACGATAGAATTACAATATATGTACTTTTATGTTCATGCTTGATTCCCCTTAAGTATAAACAAATTAGAGACAAATCCTTTCAACTGGGATTTCAACTCATTTTGGTGCTTGAGGCATTTTCAAGTGTTCTCAGTCATGTCACCTTTAATGGGGATTTTTTTTTAGTGTTAAACAATGTCTTTAACCGATACACAACAGGAAAATGGTTCGTCTTCTCTAACTAACACTAACTATACACTCGGCTGTTTTGCACTGGACATAACCAATTGAATAAGATCAATATTTCTTTTTATTTTGTTGAAAATCGGCTTTTTGATGCCAATGAGACGAATACCCTTTCTTTATCATGAAAAGAAGGGCGGTAGAATGTGAGAAAATCAGCTAAAAATAAATACAAATTTTTAAAGTTCTGCTTTATGAGTATTTTGCGAAAAAAATTCGGCGCAGTGAAAATTAGTATTATTAGCTTAAAGTTTTTCGCCCTTTCTTAGTTTAGTACTATTATTAGTTTCAATCATATGAATTGTGAAAAAAAAGCCTTTGAATTTGTCCAATGTACAAGAGAGACGGAGAGTGGAAAATATAAAACGTTGTGACAGGAATGCTTATGTGTCAAGCACTGTGCTATTTCATTGTGTCGGGTTAGTTACCTTATTTGTCGCCATCTAGTGGTAAATTGTAAACAGTCTAATCATGTTGCCGAAGTATGCTCTTCATCTCTGTACAGTATTTTCAAACTAATGATAAAAAAAATCAAATGATTCGGTTTTTTTTATTGGTTAAAAGATCAAGCATTTGATCTTATTTATCATTAATTTGATAATACAGATATGAACAGCATACATTTCGTTCATTAACAGTCTAATTACCATGCCTCTTCAATGCCGATGCACGGATAAAGTTTGTCGTCGCAGCAGGGTTGATAGTAATATTCTTTCGAGGGTGTGAATATTGTTCACCCAAGTTCGTCATGGATTGACTTAAATTTGTATTTTTTTTCTAGTACCGTGTACGGTTTAAATATCTGTACAACCAGTCTTTGCATGTGGTGGAGGGATTGTGCAATGTATCAAAAGGTTAGTTTCGAAACAAGACACCAAATGGGTGGTTGTCTAGGAGAGGGAGTAACATTTTTACCTTTCAAAATATAATTTTATTAACCCCTTACAAAAGACGTTGAAATGCTGCATGAAATGCATGTACAATATTGGCATTGGATGCAGAAAGAAAAATGGTGGCAGAAAATTCGTTTTAGCGCTGATGAAAAAATAGCAGAATCTGTGTGGGGTTTACCCTCGGCCCTATCAGTATGAGAAATTTGTGCATTTGCATGTACCTTCCAAAATGTACATTTTAGCCATCTTTTATAAAGACAAATTGATATACAACTTCCGTTCCCAAAGCCCTTTTCTCACAAGTTCCATTCTCTTTTACCAGCAGAAAGCTCCATAGCCAAATAATACCGATCATAATCTTGAGAGTGTTGAGACTCGGTGTTTTATGTAATTTTTTGCTTAAAACTGTAAATATTTCGAATAAAAGTTCATGATTTTGTACTTTGCAAGAACTGACGAATTAATGTCACTTCTTTCATAAATAAATTTGGAGGCTAGTAAATCAAGACAAGAGATGGCGAGCGGACACAAGACATCGCACTGCAGTAACATTGTAATTACACGATCATTTTAATTTCCATAGTATTTAAGTACTTTTTTCGCGAAAACGGAAAACCCACGCGAGAAAATTAATGTTAAATTACTCAGAATAATTTAAAAATATACATTTAAAAATGAAATGACTACGTCAAAATTCACAACTGTAAAACGACGTACATGTAAAGCAAGCAGCAAGTGAGCAAGCAAGCATTGCAAGGGGAACAAACAATGAAATGTTTTCTGTTCTGTGTACGAAGGTTTCGACCCGGTTTCCAGAGAGAACACGTATACAGGGTGGCCCAAAAAGAATGCAACACCTGCGATCGCTAATTCCTTCACCATCATTGATAAGACGTCATTTGTTATTTCATTGCTTAGAACATTCTATTCCTAACAAAATGACACCGTGATCAATGGTTTTGAGTAAGGCGTTTTGATCATAGGGCCATTTTCCTGAGGCAATGTCATTTCCCAAATTTAGTACTTTTTCAACTTCATCGATATTCGGAACACCCAGATATTCTCGCGTCGCAGCATGCCATAAAATCAGCTGGGCAGGCAAACCGCAATTCCTCACATTGTCTTTATTCTTTTATCAAAGCGTCCATGATCAAAGTGAGGGCATTTCTGCTGTTTGTCTGCGTGCAATGTTCTATGGCACGCTGTAAAGAGAAAATATTTTTGTATTCCGAGGCTCGAGGGAGTTGAAAAAGTATTAGATTTCGGAAATGACATTGCCTCAGAAAATGGCCCCAGGATCCAAATGTCTTACTACAAATCAATGATGATGGTATCATTTTGTTGGGAAAAGAAAGTTCTAACCAATGATACAAAAACCAATTGCACTTTGTCGATGATATAGAAGAAACTAGTGAAAACAAGTGTTACATTCTTTCTTGGTCACCCTGTATACAGGGCCTACCTGTGTGTCATCAAGTCCCCCTGATTCTCACAGAACCGAGGAAAACAGCTCGGAGCAGTGATTATCTTAGAATCCAAGAAGGTGATGCTATTTGCGTATATAATGCATTGTTGTTCTACACTCGTGATCCATGGACACATAATACACATGCATATTGTGTACGCGACCGGTCAGCTGCCGACGAAAACGGCAAGATTTACAGATCAATTTAGAAAAATCAGGTTGTTCATAATTGTGGTTAAATGCTAAGATGACAAGAGAGACTTCGGGGAGACAAAATGTCATACACGAAACGCTAATATCACCAACTCTCTAAATGACGCGGAGCTAATTCCCATTCATAATATAGGGACCATTCCTTTTGGTGCTAAATCTTCCAATTTCCACTCTTAAAATTTAAGCTCCGAAATTTAGTTCCAAAAGGAGTCAGGGGCGTAGGCTGGTTTGGGCATGGGGAGGTGCGTATCTTGCGGAGGTGGAACTAACTTGGTGTGGGGAGGTGCACATCTCAGGGAGGTGGAACTAAAGTTGAGAAAATGGTGAAAATTTCTTTTTGCTTGCCAGGGGCGGAACTCCTTTGGCTCTGCGGGGGAGGGGTGCACGTGCACCCAGTGCACCCCCCCCCCCAGCCTACGCCCATGGGAGTGGTCCTTATAATCACACCCCTTAAGAAATGGGAATGGGAATTTACACAGAACCTCTGTGTCCCGTGTGTAAATGCATTTTATAAACCTTTTTTTTCAATAATCAAAATCTACGAAGCTTTATGTCTATGATCCGTCTATAAATAAAAACAAATATGATTTCCCTTTTGTTGCAATAAGTAATCAATAAATGCCAACTTCATGAATGGATTTTATTTTTTTTTCTGATATGTGTAACCGATTGTCCACCGAGTTTGATGTTACGTGAGCAACGCCATGTAACTCCTGGTAACAGCGACTATATTTCAATCATGTGAGCGAGAATTGCTGTTAAAGGGGGAATTCTGGTCTGATAGAAATTTGGTTTAAATAGAAACAGAAAAACCGAGGAACAGGGCATTGAAAGTTTGCGGAAAATAGGACAAATGGTAATAAAGAAATGATTTGCTTGAAAAATTCTAAAGATAATGACTAACTTGGAAACACTGTCACCTGACTGTAACAGTCAGAGTGAACAACCTTTTGTTTTATACTCAAAACATCACAAAATTTTAATCTGTTAATCAGGAATGTTTGCGACATAGTTTGTGCCTGAGCAGACTGTACACACTTCAAGTATATAGGAAAAATGCAACAAAAAAATGCTATTTCAAAAAAAAATATGCACGGCGCACAGACATCAAAAAATTGTTTCTTTAGAGAAAATGAAAATTTCTTGACATTTTGTGTATAAACCAAATGGATGGTTGCTCGCATATAGAACACAGTGTGGCAAATTAGTGATCGTAAGAATTATGAAACAAATAACTTTAATCATGATAGATCCGTACGTTACAATATTGTCCGATATTTCTAAAGCTTTTACTGAATTGTTCCGCTGAATGTGTTTTCTTCATTCAAAGCAACTTGCTTCCAGTCTGGAATTCCCTTTTAAGGAATGTATAGTTTTGATAAGTCCCCTCCACCTGGACGATACAAACAGCGACTACTTACATGGAGCAATGTTCATTAAATGGTTTCTCCTTCCACCTTTCATCTCGTTTCGTAAGCCTCCTTTTGACTGACTTTTATCTCCCATCAATCCCTGAACCATCTTCAATTAATTCCTCTGACAATGAACATTAAAAGGACTATACACGATGGTCTTCAAAAGCTCAAAAGCACCATTGCCCACGAAAGAGGTACAATCTAATGCTGTAATCGGTCTTCTATTTTACGTCCAATTACAGATTAAAGCTCTCCTACTGGAACATTTAACACCAAACAAAGACTCGATAACCTGATATCAAGCTGCATGCTGGGTGAGTTTTTTTGCACACAAAAAGAAGAAAAAGCCGGGTGTAAAAAGCGCATCGCTCCCCACGATTCTAGTTAAACGGAGTTGTAAAAGAGGGGTGTATATAGTGATTACCGAATTCTTAGAAAACAAAAGGAAGCCCAGCAACGCACGGGACAATCAACTTAGATTTCAATCACTATACGGGAACAACATTACAGATTTGGGAAGATTCGAAAACTGCATCTGAGGCATTATTACTGTATTTATAAAGGGCACCCCAAACAAAGAAAAAAAAGACAACGTAAGCATTCTTATTGGTTTATCTATATCAACAATGTATAATAATATCAACATTGTAAGTATCAATAATTGTTGTATAACTAAGTTGAGGTAACATTAATTTTATCCATTTATCTATTCAATCATGGAATTAACATCGAGAGGAAATTCTTCGAGTATATCAAACACACACAAAAGCATATGTTTTAACATACTTCATATTTAAGAACAATAACTAGACATACAAAGTACATGGTGCAAACAGACAGTCCGCCTATACAATGGATATTTGAAACAACACATTTAATTTAAGAATGTACGAAGATATTCCAAACACAAGACAAAACATACTGTATGAAACGTAGTACATTATTAGACAAAATAATGTTTATGTATTATGTGATTAGATTCAATTCTACACTATATTGTATTAAGGGTTATATACATTTATAATATTATGAATATTTCATCTAGTCTTCGATAAGTTTTTGAACTGTTGGAGATACTAGATAGATAGATAGATAGATAGATAGATAGATAGATAGATAGATAGATAGATAGATAGATAGATAGATAGATAGATAGATAGATAGATAGATAGATAGATAGATAGATAGATAGAGATAGGTAGGTAGGTAAGCAGATAGATGCATGGTTAGATATAGATATGGATATATAGGTAGATAGATAAATAATAGATGGATAGATAGATAAACATGTCAGATAAATAAATAGAGATGTGGATAAATAAATATATAAAAAAATAAACAAACAAACAAACAAATAAATCAATCAACATGTTACAGGTTAGATAAGATTAGATAATAGATTAGATCATGACGTATATTGTATCATTTATACTTCTTTCAGTAAGCAACCCGGTTGCAACACGTGTACGTGTTTCGGAAGAACCATGCCAGATTTTATTAATCACTTTACCCTTTTACAAAAGGATGTTAGAAAAGCCAGTGGGAACTAATTTTCTTTTCCTTTTCAGTTATTAAAGTTTTGAACTCGGAGGGGAAGTACAGGGAGACGAAGGAACATAACTGTCTCTCCTATGAAAAATCAGAGAAAGTCGTAAAAACTGATGAAGTGTTCTGAAATCAGATGAACTTGGAAATGATTCAGAAACAGAGGACGATTACAAAGCCTGATCTGGCTGAAACAGACGATAATAATGGGGAAACTTGGGAAAGGGTGCGGTTTGGTAGATGACAGCGGGGGGGGGGGGACGTTTATAGACGACTAAGACAATCGCCTAAGTTAAAATATATGTGAATACAACTGTTCGTACAAAAAATGAAATATTCCAGGATTGTACATGTCTAATAACTTATGGAAGAAAAACAGAAAACAAACGATACAGAAAAGGAAAATGGAATAAAAGTAGGTCATCGGATACGGGGGGGGGGGGGGGAAACTACACCACATAATACCGTATGGATGCAAGGTTCATGTCCAATAG
>JZLH01S0014557.1:7385-21230 GCA_001188425.1 Eucidaris tribuloides
CTCTGACCTCATTAGGTAAAAATCGTACATTTGGCAGACATCCCTGTGTATTATCTATGGAAGCTGGAATAGTCACACAAGTCGAACCACCATGAAAACCTCACATGGCGTACAGACAATAGCGCCCTCTATTGTCGAATGCCATATAATTGTCGATAGCGAGAATTGTAGAATTTTTAAGCATATTTTATATGAATTTACCTCTGTGGTCAAAGAGCTCATTTTTTAACACGTGCAAATGAACAACACAAAGTTCAACTGCGAGACAGAAAAAATATGTCCAACTATATGATTAATGTTAGTACTGTAGTTATATGCTCAACTGTGTATAAAGTATATGGGCAATTCCACGGGCAGAATGTTGCTGACAGACTTTTTCTGCTTTCAACGCCTGATTTACTCAAATTTAGTTCCACCTCCCTAAGATGTGCACCTCCCCATGTCACTTTAGTTCCACCTCCCCAAGATGTGCACCTCCCCGTGCCCAAACCAGCCTACGCCCTTGGGTATTTTGTGTATCCTGTTAAAAAACTGAATTTTACAATGCTTTTGTATTCTAAAATCTGTTGTAAGTCAAAACTGTTGTCATAAAATCAACTTACAACAATATGCAAGGTATGATCATACATGTACATTATTTACAACAGTTTTGGTATTACGTTCTCGCTATGACATGTATAGATCATCTTTTTATCTCCCCATTTCCTCTTTTGGTGAGATTTATGCAAAAGTTGTGAAATCACAGCTAACCCCCCCCCCCCCAAAAAAATATATCAATCATTCATAGTGACATAAAACGATTACGTGCTACTCCATAATCAATTATCACTGGAACAGTATTCCATGGGCATTGACAAAATTTTTGTTTTTACTTAGTAGTGATCATTTATCTGTAATTTTGCAGATTTTACTTTCAATTAAATAGAAGATACAACAAAATTGATGAACTTTTTTTTATTATGCGTACTTTCCTGTCTTTGTAAATAGAACAGAGTAACAAATTTGTAGTTAAGATTGTGTCATATATATCTGTACAAATTCAACCATTTTATTAATATGTCACAGATACATGGATCGTCAAACTTGACAATTTTAAGTACATGTATCACATTGATTTTAAAAGCATTGGTGATTGTATTGTGACTGCATTTTACTCTTTGTGTTCCACCCCATCATGTGTTTTAATTGAAATTAGTATTTTCCACGCACAGCTTGTGACCAACAAAAGAAGATTGAAGTTGAAATATTCCACCATTGCCAAAGATGAGATATTGAACAACGGTAGTGTGCAAGGGACAAAAACAAACTCGAAATTATTTCTGACAAATGCTTTGTAGATGTGGCCCCAGTTACTTTCTCCCTGAATGTGATGTTTAATTGTGAAAGGTTTTGAACAGTTGACAAGTTAACACCTGTATTTCGAGACTACTATGTTTCTATTTATGACCACCTCACCATAGTAGTTTAGCAACCAACAACATAACATTGTAGTTGCTACATCACTGTGCCTACCACTGACATGGAAGTTACACACTAGAAGGCTTCCATCTATTCCCGCAACACAGGACATGGTATGTGTCCCTACGTGCATGCACATCCGCCATATTGGTTAGTCCTTGATAACGTCATATTTAATGTACACTTTTACCTGCACTCATTAATTCCTTGTAAGATAATCATTGATTGGGTCAGCAAATGAAACACTAAGCATGATGGCACCCAGTGAGGACATTATACATGTACAGTCCACACAAGCCCTCAAGTGTGCAGGTTCTACTTCAGTGGTGCCTACTTGAACTCGAAACGTAGACTTGTTACCAGGTGTTCTGTTGCAAAACAGTTCACATATTTGCCCAAACCAGCTGATCTGTGCCACTATCTCGGTGAAAAGCTTGGTGTTGTTAAGCTGCGAAGGTCAACTTGAGAGAACTTATCGCAAATTGTTGATGGTTACCTTTTTTAAAATCATTATTTACGTATAAATTACATTGAAGACGTACCAAAACTGGTTTTGGTCAGATATGATCAAATTCAAGATACATAAGGACCATGGTTAAAGTATGGGACTGGTTCATCTTACATTCTTTAAACGAATAGAAATTATTATGATTATAGAGCCATTTGCTGTTGGAAGAGACATGTAATGGGGCAATTCCATAAAATATGTACGTCCGACCCCCTATATGTGGGACCTTCCGGAAATGATTTCTTTGATTTCTTTTTCTTAAAGGGTTATAATGCTCTTAAATTATCATGGCTTGAGCAGTTTGTGGAAGTGAAGCATTAAAGAATGGAGAAAAATGGGGGGTCGGACGTACAAAAGTTGATTATTTTATGGAATTGCCCTATGGTAGTCCGAGTACCAGACCTTTGTTGTTGCGTACACTGGCTGATTGCTGAACGCTGTCTCGTTGAACAGTCCAAATGAGAAATTTGTCACTACCACACTATATGACATTTGAATTTCAAATTCATTGGGCCTAATTTACATGAAAGCTGGCCCTTCAGCCCAAAGGCTATGTGGAGGGTAAGAATTCTCGCTATCGGCAATTCGTCATTCACCTGTATTTTGCAATAGAGGGCGCGCTGTCCAAGAGAATTGGGCCCCCACAAACTTCCCGTTTTATATACATTAACACCGGTTCAGAATTGACAAGTTCCGTATAAATGACTGGTTTAAAATTTGTGGCGTATACCCAACAAATTTTGATGCTACCTGTAAATATCCATGAAATCATAATGCTACTTTTTGATATATGTTTTCAGTTGCTTGAAAGAACTCTATTGGACTTGTTTTATTGGTGGTGTTAGTATCAAAAATGGCAAGGCAGGTACAACTGTTTATAATTTTTTGGCCATAGATAACTTCGTCTTGAAGTTGCTCTATTGATTTAGTACAATGTATCGTATTTACCTGACATATAATCAGTAACAGTATATGCATGATTCATCCAAGTACTTCATTGATTGTCAAAAAAAAAAAAAATACAAACAAAAATTGAATCTCACTTCCCAGAATGTTTGTTTGTTAACCACTCTGTAAAAGGAAACAGCCTGTTTTCACAAAAAAGGGTCTTACTTGGGCAACACTGGGGGTATTCTGTTATCCCTGGGGGTATTCCAAGGGCTGTACTGGGGGGGCGGGTGGGGGTGCAGTATGGGTGCACGGTGCAGAGCTATAGAGTTCCGCCCTGGCTAAGCAAACAAAATTTGTACCCGGTTCACATAGTATATTCACATGATTGACTGAATGACTGAGCCCAATTCACACAGCGTAATTATTCATGTGCACCATTGGTAATTAGCGTACAAAATTATGTGCACTATCTATAATAAGCATTTACCACCCGCTGTATTGCAGGCATTATTTTTGCCCAATTTAATTATGTCAGCCTGAATGAAGGTAGATCAGACTTTGTGATGAAAGTATTAACCCGTTGGGTATGGGATCAGGATGTGCCGTGAGTTAACTGCATGGGATTTTTAGAATCTAGGAGGCAACTGGTTTATTCTGTTTGGTCTGCTTGGATGGTTGTGCATGACAATATACCTCCATTTTATCGCAACTTTGTAGCAGGGCTCTCTGTCCAGCAACAAATCCAACAATATTCCTGTGCAAGATCTGGGGACGTTGTTGGCAGTAGGGTTGAGCACACTCTTATTTCGGCAGAGTCAATTTTTACTAGGAATGGTGTCGGCTGGGAGTCAAGTCTATTCTGTTTGGTGTTGAATTGACTTGGATTGGAATTGGACTTAAGTTATTTTAACTCAAATTCATTCGATTCTCAGTTGATACCACACCATTCTGAGTCAAATTAATTTTGAAATTCGTCTACTCTATTCCCAGTTAAAGTGACTCGGATTTCCAGGTTGTTTTGACTTGGAATTGATTTAATTCTCAGTTGACACCACACCATTCCGAGTCAAATTAATTTGGGAATATGTCTACTCTATTCCGAGTTACAGTGATTTGGATTTCCGAGTTACTTTGACTGGATTGATTCAATTCTGAGTTGACGCCACATCATTCCAAGTCAAATTAATTTGGAAATCTGTGTACCCTATTCCCAGTTAAAATGAAACAGATTTCTGAGTTACTTTAACAGGATCGATACAATTCTGAGTTGACGCCACACCATTCCAAGTCAAATTAATTTGGAAATCTGTGTACTCTATTCCCAGTTACTTGGTTTTCCAGGTTGTTTTGACTTGACTTGATTTAATTCTCAGTTGACACCACACCATTCCGAGTCAAATTAATTTGGGAATATGTCTACTCTATTCAGAGTTAAAGTGATTTGGATTTCCGAGTTACTTTGACTGGATTGATTCAATTCTGAGTTGACACCACACCATTCCAAGTCAAATTAATTTGAAAATCCAAGTCAAATTTACTCCTTAAAAATAAACATGTAGTTGATCCTGTGGTAGTACTAGGAGTTACTGGGTGTGAAGTGGACTAGGGATGGTATTGCAACAGGCATGAATTCTTTCTGAAACTCAGTGATTGGTCAGAACTTTGTTGCCATTGGATACCCAAATTTGCTACCATTTTTCAAAATGTTCAGTGCTGAAAGTGAGTGGCTTTAGTAGTAAGGTGAATTTTTATTTTAATCACCTGTCCTGGCTAGAATGGAATATGAAAAAAGAAGTTGTCATTCATATTAGAAGATAAAGAATTTGACAATATTGTGTTTAAATAACCATTCCTACCATACACTTGTCACCAATGCCCCTCTCATGTGCAGCAAAGCTGCTGGATTAATCGTCTGGAAAGCCTTATCCAGCTAACACTACAGGCACTGCTGGTATTTTTATGTATACCAAATGTTGTGATGTATATATTAACCTGTTAGCTACGGGAACTGAATGCGTCCTGTGTTAACTCTATGGGATTTTCAGAATTTTGGAGGCGATGAGTTAAATCCTCGGGAAGGATGGACTTGTACAGAAGCCCAGTACATCTCACACTCAGAGATGAGAGGCTTTTACAGAAGCCCCCAAATAACACTTTCCGTCAAAGTAAAGTTTTCTTTTAAACAAATGATGACATAAATGAAAATAACAATTTTAGCTTCATTTTCACCCCACTTTTCGCAAGTTTGTACCTTTTTGTTGTGCATTTGCACAGCCTCTGCATCATCATCACTGATCTCAGTGATCATAACTGCAGAAAACACATTTTTGGACACAAGAGGGCGCTTCACAATGTGGTACACCGGGGTACAACAGTACCCCGGAGTAACCCGTGGTGCATCAAATAGCTCTGTCTCAATAACCCTTTTGGAATGGCAGACTTCTACAGAAGCCTGAGACAACAGGCTTCGATAGAAGCCCTGACACTGATAATATCTTTTCAGTCAAGCTTACGATTAAGGCTAAGGATATATTGTGTACGACAATATTTTCGCGTAGAGATATTTTCGCAATTTTGGTGGTGCTTTCATTAGTGTGAAATGACATGAACCAAAGTGAAAATTTTCGCGATGACTCGCGAAATTCACGAAAACAAATCCACCACGAAAATTACCACATATACAGTATTGCCTCCAAATGCCTCTGTCCCAAAAAGTACATGTACACGTTTTGTCCAGTATACACTGTACATGTACATGTAGATGGAGAGAAGATGTGCAAGCTTTTTTGAAAACAAAACAAAAACAAAACTGAAATTTTTAAGTTTATATTCCTTTCAATTTGAGTTCGTCCAAGGGAATCTTGTGCTATATCCCAAGGAAAAATGTTGTCTTGTATCACCGAGCCCATGGTGTAAGTACACCTTTTGACCAGTAAAAAGGAAGAAAAGTGTCTATGGGTTTGGGATGTATTGGGCTCCTGTACAAGCTCATTGTCTTCGAAGGGGTACTGACAATACTAGATTTTACAAGTGTTGCAAATTTGAAGTACATGTACTTGTGACCTGTGATAAGTTATTTTTATTTTGTTTTTCAATTGTCATGAAATCTACTTCGAAACAAAAGATGACATGAATGAAATCATTGATTTATATTTCGACATAGTTTAAAAATGGGAAGATAGACCACACAAATGGTTGTGTTCTCCCAAGTGTGGTACATTGAACAACCGTGGTGGTCTGTAGTTAGGGTAAAATGTGAAATGAACATTATAATTGTATATAGTATCTTATCAAATATTTCTTATTCATCACTGTACTCGCCAGTAGAAATTTGAATTTATGAAATTGATTTCCATGTCTTGTAATGCCACATTTGTATTTGTAATTGTCACTAGTGTTGCACGACTCCAGGATTTTGGGGAGTCGACTAGTCGCCGATCAAAAGTCGCGACTCCGACTATTTGCCGACTCTTGGCATTCGGTTCTGTTGGTATGATCAATAGGAAAAAAGAAGCACCCAACATCCTTTACAATGACTGTTAAGTGTCCTCCTTCAATGATTTCAGTGATTTTGATGCGAAAGCAGTCCATTGATGTCCAGTTTCATTACCAATGATAATGATAAGTTTATTTTGAAAATTATTTTTGAACTTATGTAGTTTCAACTGTGATTACGATCATTCAAAAACTGACTTTCTACCATAATCCCACACATTGTCATCGATGTTTTGACTGGTTTATTACATGGAGTCGATTCTGGCATTTCTAAAGTCGGAGTCGCGATTCCTCGACGATAGTCGCAACTCCCGACTTTTGGCGACTTAGTCGTGCAACACTACTTGTCACTCTTTATTTTAAGTTTATGTTATCAATACCTTTTTTATTCCATTGTATGAATTTTCCTCCTAAAATGGTAAAAATCAACTCCTTTGGCTGAAAATGAAAGTCATTAGTCAACATCATACATAATTTGGGGTTAATAATGGGTTAATGAAGTATTTGGTAAATGTAATGTACATTAATGCACTCAGTATTTTTTTCTGTTAAATTATTTTATTTATTTGTGTTTATTTATATTTTATGAGTTACTGATATTTGTAACATTTATTTGTTTGTTTGTTTATGTATGATTTATTTGTTTATTAATGTATTTATTATTTGTTTACATTAATTTATAATATGTGGTAATAATTGTAATAATTGTGATAGTTTGTTCTTATCTTTGTGACTGGTTTCTGTTTCTTTTCTGCAGGATGATGCCTTTTACACACTTGTTAGAGAAATTAGGAAGGATGTAAGTATGAGAATAAACTCTGTGATTAAAAAGGCATGACATGTTAAAGACAGTATATAACATTGTGGAAGACCCATTTTAAATTTTTTTTTCAAACTTTGTTATTTGACATATCTGACAGTGTTTGAATGGACAAATAAACATGATAGAACACAAAAGTTCAGACAGTTGGTGTCACTTGTAAAATATGTACAGATAAAAGTTGGCACACAAGTTATTCCCGGCCAATGAAATTCTGCAACACAGCAGTCTGTGGGTGAAAACTGGAATAGTCCCTCGATGATTTTTACTTTTTAAAGCACTAAATGATTGTTTGAACTAATTTTTTTCAGGGCGTCATTTTACACCTTATAAGAGACACTTTTAGCATAGACAATCTTGTAGCTCACATTTTTTAAAATGGTAATCGTGTTATACAATGCCTTTAAAGACACAGAACATTGTGGATGCCCCATTTTAAAACATTGATATTTGATTTCTGGTAGTGTTCGAATGGACAAGTAAACACCCTAGAAAACAAAACTTTAGAGTTATGCTTTCATTAGCAAAGTATATATCATTAAATATTGGCACATAAATTAATGTCCTGTGGACAAAATTCTATAACATAATAGTCTGTGGGGAAAACCGGAACAGCCACCTATTGGTTTTCACTTTTAATCATTTGAATTGCATTTTTGTCTCACCTGCTATGGATAGCAGAAGTGAGATATAATAGGCGCCACTTTTGTGGCAGTGGCGGCGGTGTCAAAAAAAAAGAAACAACAACCCCAAAACAAATATAAAACCAAGGTTAATTTTTTTTATTCTTTGACTTAATTTTAAAATTACAAGTCCTTATTCCCTGGAACTTGGACATAAAGGTTATTAAGTATCACTTGTCATTTGAGAAGAATTTCAAGTCACAAAATCAAGGTCAAAGGTCATTCAGGTCAACATACCTAACACTAGTGTTAAAAACTTAACCTAGGGGTAGTTCTGTTTGTGTTATCTGAAAGGGCTTGGTAGGGACTTCCAAACTCCAACACAGAATTTGGAAGTTTATTATGCAAATTTATGCAAATTTATTCAAAACCACTGAAAATGCTACAATTCCTTTATTTCTTGGCAGATTTTGATTCTGTTTGTGTTATATGATGGGGCTTGGTAGCAGCTTCCACAATTCAACACAGAATCAGGAAGTTCATAAATTATTTATGCAAATTACTAAAAATGCTACTATTCCTTTATTTCTAGGCAGATTTTGATTATTTTATCTGATAGGGCTTGGCAGGGGCTTCCAAACTTCAACACATGATTTGGAAGTTTCATAATCATATTAATTTATGCAAATTTATCAAATTTATTCAAAATCACAAAAAATGCTACTTTATTTCTTTGTGGATTTCGATTTTGTTTGTTTTTTATCTGATAGTACTTTCAAATTTCCAGACAGAATTTTGCAGTTCATTAATTATGTTAATTTATGCAACTTTTTAAACAAAATAATTGATATATGACAAAGAACGCCTGAAAGCTTGAAATGGCATAATTTTGAAACGTGTTCTGTCAAAACCGCATGATGCAGGAAAGATATATATAACGCATAGTGTAACTTGTTTTTTTTTTTCAGAGCTTAATTTTTAGGCCTTATCAGAGAAACTAGTGGCAAAAAGAAATATATAGCTCAAATTTTAAAACTGGATACATTGTAAAACGATACCTTTAAGAGTTGATTATATCATTCTTTTTATCTTTTTGTATCTTTGTCATTTACAGAAGGACAGGAAGAATGCTGTAAACAAGAAGAAGAAAAACAAGAGAAAGAGATGTGGTCTGTTGTGAACCCTATCCCCCTTTTTTGTGCTTATTTTTTGATCTTATATTACATGTGAAATGAACTCTCTATACCTGTATAGTAAAACAAAATGATAACAGGATTCAGCGCAGTAAGATCGTAAGTCACATTTTGGTTCAAACGAGTGTTGTTTACCTGTGTAGGTTCTTAATTGCAAACTTATTTGTAACATTTTTAACAATCTGGACACCATATTCAACTCTTAACATGCCAAAGTCACAGTTCTGCACCAATTAATGCACATGAAGTCCATAGAGGCTTAAATCCTCTGGCATGGTAAGTGTGAGATTGGAATAGGGAGGCAAACGCTCTCCTAATTCCGTTGCTTAATCAAAGATGTCTATTTTGCCCTAATTTGGTGAAAGGAAACAAGTGACAAAAGTGTCATTTCTTGTAAATGGTCAATTTATATCTGTAATTTGCATGAAAATCAATGCAGATTTGCAGCATGTTGGCTTAAATATCTTTCAATACTGCCCAGCTCCAAACCAACAAAAAGTAGCAAATTACGATTCTTTGTAGTAGACAAAAATGTGTGATTAGGGTTGACCAACTCAAATTTTTAAAGTTTGTTTCATCTGAAAGAGTGATTTTTTCTGTACTTACTGTCAAAATTTGGTGGCTTAAAATGTATCCAGAACAGAGATATTGGCAGTTTTTCAAGACCACATTTTTTCGGACAAGTGCTTCACATGGCGCACCTGATTGTATGTTATCTTTAAATCCTCTTCTCTCCCTCTTCTGTGAAACTGCATGTCCTAACTCTGTCTTACTTCAATCACTTTTTGAATGGGTTAGGAAGGTCCAGTTTTAAGAAGGTACATATCATTTTAAAGCTTAGAGCTTACTCCTTAAAATTATGTAGAAAATGATAATTCAATTTGGCCTAGTTTTTGTAGGTTACTCCTTAAAACTATGTAGAAAATTGATAATTCATTTTGGCCTACTTTTTATGGGTATTGAGCTGGGCAATCACCACATATGATTTTTATCTTCTCCAAATTGTGTCGAAAGGTACATCATGTTTGGGATATTTGAAAACTCCAATAACTCAAAATTAAGTTATTTATCACTCACCACCTTTTGCCAAAGTAGGGCCATATTGGTCATGGCATCAGTGTTCTTTATTCTTTTCATGTGATGAATTTGTCAAAATAAAGACAAAATGTTGTTATGGCTTTACTGCGCTGAATCAAGAATGATATGTGTATTGTACATTATTGTAATAAAATGCTTACTGATAAATGGAAAGGTGTATTTTATGGGAAGCCATGTATTTATGTTTTTTCATAACACGATTGTCTTAAAGGGAGTGGATTATCGTTGTATATGTTGTACTATGTAATAGCCGTTTGGTGTACGTTCTATGGAAGGAAGTTTTTTTCTCGCGAGAAAAAATTCAAATCTGAGTCTAATGGTCACTATAATTTCACTGAAACTGAGTTTCTAGCCCCTATATTTTGCTAAATGTTCCCAGATGGCATTTTCTTCTAATTGCCATTGTATTTACACAATGTTAATTTTTAGGCATGCAAATGAGATCCCCTGCCTTTAACTTTGATATCAACATTATCATTGATTGATCATTATTTTTTTTCTCAGTGCAATGAGGGACCAGTACATGAGGACAGGGGAAGGGTTCCTGTGTGTCTTTGCCATCAACAACGAGAAGTCATTTGAAGACGTCAACCTGTACAGAGAACAAATCAAGAGGGTGAAAGACGCAGAGGAGGTTCCCATGGTTTGTAAGTTGCTATGATGACTGCGATGCAGTTGAACCTGACTAGAAATTTCCTGCAAGAAAATTATAAATTTTCAACTTGCTGCAAGAATTTAGGGTGTATAAGAACTTGAAGTAAAAAGAATGATTTTTTTTCAGATGTGATTTCATTGAAAATTGGTAATTTTGTGTATTTAAACCCTTAATTATGAAATATGTCTGGCAGGGGTCAATGAAGTATGTGTTAGAAATCAAAGAAACCAAATGGTCTTTTTAATGTACTGGTAAGCTCGCCCTATAGTGTACATATGAAGCTTTCAAAAAGCAAAATTGCCAGAATGCAGTTTTGTAAGAGACAAATTCACAATGGTTTTGATAACATGTGCTGCACAAGTGATGTTTCTATATACACATTTAGTAAAATGTATAATGATATACATTTAGAAATCTAACAGTAATACAAAATCTGTTGTTGTTTTTTTGGCATACTTGTTTAAACAGTTTCATTCCTATAATTTCAAGTAAAAAGAGAAAGATATAAAATAAAATGAAAATAAGGATAAAGAAATAAAATCATGAAATTAACTCACTAGTTCTGAAATATTGGAACAAATGTCACTGGAGCAAATGTCGGGTCCTGGTAGAATTTACTTTACAATAGTACATTAGATTGGTAATATTTTGGTCTGAATTATATCAGACTTAAATTCTTGCATGAAATGTACAAATCACGTTTGAAATATATATAAAAAAAGAAATTGTTTTTAAAAAGGTTTTCTTTTACTCCATTTGTCATTACAGTGGTAGGAAACAAAATTGACTTGCCCAACTGGGCGATAACTAGCAAACAAGGTACAGCACTAGCAAAGAGCTACGGTATTCCTTACATCGAAACATCAGCCAAGACAAGGCAAGGAGTGGTAAGTAAATGAAGAATCAGATATATTTTTTATTTATCTGTTTTTATCCCGAACTAGGCCGTGAGGCTGGGAGGGCCCCCCTCAACACTTTGCGTGATGTGTCTGCAACGTCTCACCGTGATGTTTCATGACTTTTTTCTTTCGAATTTCTCGCATCTTTTAAGACCAAATTTGCGATGATCGGTTGTGCAGTTTCAAAAATTCACATAATTTTGTACATGCATGTCAGACCAACAATTGCTCAAAAACATGATTTTATCTACAATTTCAATACAAACTGTGTTTTCAACCCAAAATCATCAATGTTAGAATATTTTTGTTTACTGATTTAAATTACTTAATTTTATGCTGTTTATGATCGCAAAAGTTTCACCGACAAATTTCCTCAAAAAAACAATAAAAAACCAGTGTTTGAAAAAACAAAGAAAACCATAACAAATTCAATAAAGAACAAAATACAAAAGAAATGATTTCTGGTATATATTTTTCAAAATCTAACTATACAGTCTTGTAGATTATATCCGGCTCTATGCACATGCAAATCTTTATGGCGATCACGCGATCTGCGGCATAGTAGATTTGAAGGGGATGGGGGCAAATGTCATTTTCACAAAAAATCTTCAATTTCACGCCAAAATATGATTGATAAATATCTGACATTTGTAGGAAAATAGAGACTGATATTGATTTTCATAAATATTGTGCTTTTGGAGAGGTACAATTTTGTGGAACAAATTTTTTTATATAGGTCATGTTGTCTGTGTAGTTGAATTTCTTTTCCTCCAAGTTTCTGTATTTTCCATAATTTAATACATAATATATGGTTTCTGTAACCAACAGGTTAAAACTCTGATGCAAGTGTTTTACCATCTAAATTTGGAGCCAGTTTTAACAGATTGTGTCATGATTCTTTGTGTTATTTTTGGGTGTGGTTATTACAGGATTAGGGCTGTATCACTTTGTGGTCAGACCTTGGGTTATTAGTCATAACGAAAAGTTGAAAGAACTTTGTTAATTGCGGTTAAAAGTGGGATAAAAATATTTGGAGAGATTTAGCACTAGTATCAGCACAGCTGTGGTTTGTCTTCATATTCTCCCCTTCAACCCCCTCTCCCCCTCTCCCCCGACCCCCCCCCCCCCACGCACTGCTCTCTAGCTCCCCAATCCCTTCCCCTGCTTTTCAGCTTAGTAAAGTTGAGGTATGTAGTTGAAAGAATTTAAATGTGGTAATGTGGCATAAAAATATGTGGAAAGGTTTAGTACTTGTGTTAGCACAGCTAACAAATTCCATCACGTGCACATTACATTTGAAAAAAAAAGATATTTGACACTTGCAAAATATAGGTAGAAAAGCATCAATATCATTTATAGGAAAAACGTCATGAACTTCAAAGAGAACAGCTAATAAAAATGTTTTGCTGTTGAACTAAGTTTTTGTTTTGTTTTTTAGGTATAGGACGATAGTGGTTTAAATTGTACGGTAATTTCTTGGAAATGGTTTTTTTTATGCAGCAATAAAACAATTCACTGACCCCAAATTGTTGCTCAATGCAAATTTTGTCTTACTTTTCTGCTGTTGAATCATGTCATTTGTCCTTGATCTACAGCGTAATTCTCAGAATAAATCTGCAGTTTCCATTAATCCCACTTTCATACCTCAGAGACGGACAGTATTAAGATTGCAAAAGCAATAGGTATACAGTACAAATGTAGTACTGTCATGTAGACTGACATATAATGACATAAATGGTACCTTTATACAAATCTGTCATTTTGAAATTTTGTTGAATTATTTTGGTTTTCAGTGCTCTATGTTGCCAAACTGACTAAAAGTTAGTTTGCTAGTATACTTGTCAATGTTGAAAAACTCTTCTTGTCCAAAATGTTTTGCCAAGTAGTCTTATGCAACACTAAAATCCATGAAAATAACAACATTTCTACATGACTATTTGGTCAATTTACACCTGTATGTACTGGTGCAACACTAGTTGCAGCATACAGGCACCCAACCATATAACTGTACTTCTAATAGACACAAGAGGGCGCTACACAGTTCAGAATAGCCTGTCTGAAGCTTCATCCAATGAAAGTTTCATATTTCTTTTTTTTTCTCTTTCTATTTTCTTTATATTTTCTATTTAATTAATTAATTTATTTGTTTATTAATTGATTGATAAATCATTATTTTTATTTCTATTGATGTATTGTACACATGTT
>JZLH01S0014575.1:2683-14362 GCA_001188425.1 Eucidaris tribuloides
CTAACTTATTAAGCGCACTGCAGCAAAAGGCTATACTCACCAAGACAGCGCATAGAGCAATTTAAACATGAATCGGAATCCCGCTTGAGCCTGAAATGGGAAAGGTGGAAATAATTCCGCATATTAATTGATGCTAGGTATATCCATCGGTATAGTGTATAGCTGCATTGCATGATGGAAAATTAGTAGACACAATTCATGATTTGTTGCCAAGTAAAAGAAGTATTCGTGTACCCACTAGTTCATCAAGTAAACTAACCACGCGGTTCATACTGAATCATTCATTTCATTTTTATTTCCATTTCTAAGTACAAAAATACAAGGAAAAGTTTTAAAACAATACAATAAGTGAATAAAGTGTATACAAATTATAATAATCATATATTACAATAACAATATGTAGTTCCATTATAATGATTAACATAATTTAATTTTTACCGAAAAAAGGCATTGAAAACAAAACAAGGCTTATTTTAAGTATCATGTCACAGATACCAATTTTAAGTACCATGTCACAAGTATCATTGTACAAATGTCATTTTAAATATCATGTCACATTCATCCCCCCGCCAAAAAACAAACAAACGGGACTTTATATATTTTTTTTTATTCCGGGAGACAATATAGAAGATGATCCGTTTTCGTACACACGAAAGTCATAAATAACCAATAACAAACAAAAATAACGGAATTATGATCAGTTTCAAGGAAAAAGGCGTGATTTAGATAATAATCAAACAATAAAAAAAATGGTTCCTCTTTCCACTTGGTAAGAGAACAGGACATAATTCAACTTCTGTTGCACTGCTAATTTCGCACAAGAAAACGACAGGTGAGCAAACACTTGTCTGTGTCTTATCAGCTCCTAACTGATAAAACTAATGTTTCCTGATATTCAATCATAGATGGAAGAGAAGAGAAAAAGAAGACACGATGTCAGTTTTCTCATGAACACCCCAAATTGTTAATCCGCGCAGAGACCAAGTGAGATACCCGTGATGTATTCCATTATCTTCACAAACATCATCTTGCATTTACAGATCTACATAAGACTTTTCTCTTTTTAAAAACCAGTTATGGGACTTTGGAGCGTCTTTGCTGTCACTCGATCAGTTGACAGGCCCTTTTTAACAACTTTATATCCCCTTCCCCTAAATGATTTCTACCAAATTTGGTTAAAATTTGTTCACAAGACGGAGACGAAACTATGAAAATCACACACACGCGCACGCGCGCGCACACGCGCGCTCACACACACATACACACACACACACACACACACACACACACACACACACACACACACACACACACACACACACACACACACACACACACACACACACACACACACACACACACACACCACACACACACACACACACACACACACACACACACACACACACACACACACACACACACACACACACACACACACACCCTCGGACATACCAGTAGAGCGATCCAAACATGCCCACTCAGGCCTTGAGAAAAAAATCATAATATTGGAAAACTTATCTCTGCATTAGTCATACCAATCTTGAAAGTTTAAGTGTATTAATTTTAAACCTTGTACCTTTGTATGATAAAATAGACTAAATAGTTCCACTGAGTTGTAATCTTCGTAAGATAAAGAGCTAAGACTAACTTGAATTTGATAAAATTAATGATGACAGAGGTTATATTTTGTCCTTGACATTGTACAAGTATTTCGATCAAGAGGTGTTTTGAATCGGTGGCTATCAGAAACTGATATAAATCGGTTAAAGATCAATGTACCTTATAGGTACTAAACTCTGAAACTTGAACCACCCTTCTTGAAGTCACCGTTTAACAGTATGGAAGTTCAATCAAAGAATAACAAAGTTCGATGTTTGAGCTACATGATAGTGATTGAATGGACAAAATAATAAACACCCTAGAATACAAAACTTCTGAAAGTTATGCTGCCACTACAAGAAGATTATGGATAAATACGGCACATGATCTGCAGCATCCAATGCCCTCTGTACTGTAACACACTATACGGGTATGGTAAACCTGCTCACGCATATAAGCGCTCGCTATTTGATCATTTTGAAGTATCGATGTTTAGGGCTTCATTTCATTTTAGACATGATCCAAAACATTAATAGCACGAAGGATTATGAAGCTCAGATTTTGGACATAATGTTAAACGAATATTTGAAATGAACAGAGCTTCACCAGATCATACTCGGAGCACAGTAAGCGATTTTGATAAGATAAAATAACAAATACTTCAAACTTAACACAAACTTTAATTTTTCTTTATGTGGTGATATTTGAAAATATTTATGAAATCTATTTAATATTTCACCCGGTTAGACACAAAAACACCAAGCTGCCGATAACTTTTTCACCTATTGCAGGTGCACGCACTCACGCAAACCCGCAATTAATGTACGGTACGTGAGTATACACTTTGAAATTAAATAAACTGACAAAGGTCAAGCACTGTTGTTTCAATTACTTCGTTTCATCTGCAGTTTATACCTTTGTAATCTAACAATACTTATTGTGTTTCGCAGAAAGGTAAATATAACGCCCGGGCACGTATCGTTGACACGAAGGGGGTTTCGGTTATTTATTAGAAGAAAATGATCTTGTTTAAACATAACGTTAATAATTGTTTATATACTATTTACAGTGAACGTGAAAATATGAGAGGTAATGGTCATTCATTAATCTCAGTTCATTGTAATGTATAGCTCAATTTAGTCTAGGTCTTCCGTGGTGGGATAGGGTTGGTGTATTTGTCTAATATCTAATGTATTTGTGTCCTTTTCTTTGTGGGACTCTGTACGGCAGAACACAATTGCGTCATACCCGTCAACACTTTGTCCAGTATAACACATGATTGCTATTTGGCCTATACGCTGCTCATATTTGTATTTACTGATACCACACACGTGCGCTCCTGCGTGAGTGCCTGTTCGTGTGAGTTTATCAGATTTTTTTCGTTCTCTCCTTGTACGTGTATCTCTTTCTTCTTTCTTTCTTTCTCTGTTTATCTTTTCTTCCTTCCTTCGTTTGTTTGAAAAAATGTCTTTGTTTCTTTCATTCTTTCACCCTTTTTCACACAAGCTATCCAAGTTTTACTTTTTCACTAAAACCTGTTTTAATTTTTAAACACTTTATTACTATTCTATAGCTAGCTGGCTGGCTGGCAGTATACTGCTGGCAGAATGGATGAATGGATGGATAGATTGGTGATAATGGGATTGATGAATAGATAGGTAGGTAGGTAAATTCAATGGATAGCTAGCTAGCTAGCTAGATAGATAGACACATTCATTCATTCATTCATTCATACATTCATTCATTCATTCATTCATTCATTCATTCATTCATTCATTCATTCATTCAAACACTCACTCATTCATTCATAGTTAGTTTTGCATTCAACTTGATAAGATAATAAGTGGCATTATAACAAATTGCAATTCCTGATACATATACAATATTAACATATCAGAGAATTGAAAAAAGTGGAAGACGAAGTATAATACCCAAAGACGACCTGCCTGTTATATGGTATACGTATTCCAGTACACTACAAACGAAAACATGGATAAATGAATGAGGGAGGAAGGTGGATGGTAGAAAAGTAAAGGAAAGACACAAATAAAACACAGAAAGTAAAAAAAAAATAGATAGATACATCGATCGATCGATCGATCGATAAATAGATAGATACACAGACAAACAGATGAACAGTATGGGTAAATATATTTCTATAATTATGGCAAAACTTGGGTTACACTTACGCGAAGTGGCTTTAACTGTTCGAGAACATTCAACCGATCCTTTAGACGAACGTAAACTATCACGGAGTAGTTTGCAGTCAGTAAAAACGACACCAAGTAAAATGCCTGCGATAGAAAACGAGGAACCAAAAGAAACGTAAAAAGGAAAGATTTATTCATCATGAATTTGAGATTTTCTGAAATTAGTCATGATAAATTGATGAACCATAAGGGTAGTAACAATATCGAATTCGATGTGATAGATTACTAATTTGTCTATCTTTGTATTTACAGAGAGAGAGAGAGAAATGAATACTCTATTACATCGCATTTCACCTCTCTGAATAATCCCTTTCATTCAAAAATATCAAATTCTTTATGCAAACAATTACAGTAAAATATCAGGTCAAATCAATGAAGATTTAATGTATGTTGTTTTATTGTTTTGTCAAAAGTGACGTCTAGTTTTTCAGGAAGACCTATATATCATATTTTAATGCGCTGAAAATTACACATTCTTTAAGATTTTTTTATTTGATTAATTAATTAATTTTATTTATTTATTTATTATTATTATTATTATTATTATTGTTTTTTTTCCTTTTTTTTTTGGGGGGGGTAATTAATCAACAATAAATATACCGATGCAGGCGCGGTTCTAGACCGAAAAATTTAGAGGGGCTAATGGGGGCTTCCGGCATTCGCGGCCAAATCCTAGGTCCAAGTTTTTACTCGGTCATCCCAGCCGCCGAAAAGTCGCTCAGGCGGGGGGGGGGGGGGGTATGGAGGGGGGGAGGAAAGACAAATTTTTCATTCCAAATTCGGAGTCCAACATATCTTCTCGTCATCCCAGCCGCCGAAAAGTAAGCTCAGCGGGGCGGGGGGGGGGGGTAGTGAAGAGACAAATTTTTCATTCCAAATTCCCAGGTCCAACACATTTTTCTCGGTCATCCCAGACGCCGAAAGTCGCTAGTCGGGGGGGGGGGGGGGGGGGGGTTGGAACGAAAAATTTGCCATTCCAAATTTCGAGGTCAAAATTTTTTTACGATCAACTCAGTCGCCGAAAAGGTCGCTCAGAAATGTTTTACCCTTCGATTTTTTTTTTTTTTTTGGGGGGGGGGGCTTGGGCAAATTTTGGGGGAGCTTAAGCCGCCCAAAGCCCCCCGTAGAACCGCGCCTGTACCGATGGTCTCTAACATGTTGCTATAGTAATAGACGTATGTTGATATTCTAGTCTAGGTGGGAGTTGGTGTGTGGATGGGCGTTGCCACCAGTGGGTGTGTCTCAACAAGAGAACACGAAAGCACTTAATTGTGATGAACAACCACTTGCATACAAGTATAGGCAACGGAATCGTGCATTTTTATTAGGTCATTATTAGTCGATTTTGTCTTAAAAATTATCCTCTCGCCACATGGTAAAGTGACTGCCTCAATGAAGGAGTACGTCAAACAATTCATTTTGTGATGAACAACCACAAAACATCGGGTCTAAACGTATTTATTGTTCATTGTAAAAATACTAGAAAACGCGTAAATTGATGTTGGCTAAATAATTGAATTTTTTACGTAAGTTTGGCGGGATAGTCTGCAACCTCCACTACAATAAACGACCTACTCAGGTAATACAATGCAACGTTGTGATCAACGATCTAACATCGCAATCATAGAACTCGAGTGTATTTTTCTATGTATTTTACTAGAAAACTTATAATCATACCTCTTCGTGGTAACCATGACAATGTCTGCATAAAAGATCCCATCCTTAATTATCCGGACCTCTGTATCTGTATGGCCAGATCAAAAGCTGATATCCCCAGAGAAGAATAGACAGAAACCAACATTGGCAAAGGACAGGTGAAACAACGGCAGGACCTGTTGGAACAGATAATGTTTTTACAGAAAATGTTTCAAGCCACTGGCTAACATTTACCACAGTAAAACAAATCTGAGCTACATGATTCCCCATGCCTACCAGTGTCTTTGATAAGGTCTAAAAAATGAAGCCCTGTAAAAATTGTATTTCAAAATGATCATTTAGTGCTTTAAAAAAAAGTAAAAATCGTAAGTTGATCGAGATTCACCTGCCCATTTCCTCCCACAGACTTACTGTGTGTAAATCTAGGCTATTTTCAATTCGCCCCGAGTATTAATTGTTTATTCATTCATATCTTGCCAGTGGCAGCATAAATTTCAAAACTTTTGTATTCTAGGATGTTTATTTGTCCTTATAAACCACTACTTTGTAGCTCAGATGTCAAAGTTTGGCATTTTTTTTTAAATTGAAGCTCTACAATGTTAGCCTATCACTTTAACATTGCGGATGCCACATTTAGAATTTATGAATAATTGTCAAACTTTGATATCTGACGCTACTAGACAGTGTTTGAATGGACACATAAACACCTTAGGAGCCAGTTTTATAAAGCTGTCCGTAAAGTTACGCATGACCTTAAGAACGACTTGAATATGAAGTGCAAAGGGAAATGACAAAATTTGTTCATGTCATTTTATTGAAGTATGATTATAATGTCAATTAGATTTTGTCCAAAGATAAAGTTTGCCTTGAAATGCTTGTTAAATGGTTGATAATAATAAGAATGTTTATCTATGTTTGCATATTTGAACATTACAGACGTAATTTCAGTAGTAAGAAAATCACATTATTTTGGCTTGGCATATTCAAGTCATTCGTAAAGTCACTCAATCGAGTAAATTTATTAACAGCTTTATGAAACATGCCCCGGAACACAAAACTTTAGAGCGTTAAAGTTGTTATAAGTATCTTGTACAAGGATTAGAGTCTTGGGCACACAAATTACATAACAAAGCAGTTATGAAAAACTGGAATAGTAACTCATTGATATTCACTTTCAAAACACTGAAATTAATGATCGGTTTGAGGTGTAATTTTTCTTTCCATGGCTTTCATGTTTAGAACTTATCAGGCACACACTAATCATGAAATTTTGTAGGTTCAAATCATGCTAGATACCAGTGATTAAAGATTGTGTTTCGCTTTCAGCTACTGCAATAAAATGGCAATCAGGCGCGCTTCTAGACCAAAAATTTTAGGGGGGCTATAGGGGGGTTTGACGGAAACGTCGAGGGAGTGAAGCGACCGAGCGCCGCGGAGGGTGTGGGAGTGGGGGGGGGGGATACCTCCCTTCCACGGTAAAGAACTTTGTATAATACGCAATGAAAAGACGGGTTTCGTAGGTATGGTAAATACATATTTTAAAGGTTTTATTTTTTGAAAATTATTGGGGATTGTAGTCAGATTTTCAAAAGGTGTGCAGGTAGTATGTGAAAAACTGTATTTTGCGTATCATACTTGCGAGGGAGGGAAAAGACCGAGCGGGGGAGGGTGTGGAGATACCCCCTACCACCGTAGGAACGTTTTTAAAAAATACGCATAGAAAAATGGGTTTCTTTTCATTGTAAATACATACTTCAATTCATATATTCTTTCAGAATTAGGATTTGGGAGTCATTCTGTGAGGGAACGAAGGCTCCGAACGGGAGTAGTGTGTGTGGGAGGGGGGATACCTCCTCTCACCGGTAGAAAATTTTACAAAATACGCATAGAAGACATGTTTTCTAGGCAGGTTAATAGATATTATTATGAAGATTCCGGATTTCAAAAAGTTGTTCAGGAAGTATATAAAAAACTGTAATTGGGTTTTGTTATTCATATATTAGCGAGGGGGCGAGGGAGGATATGGAAGGGGAACCCACGGCAGGAATCTTTTTAAAATACGCGTATGCAAAGACGTGTTTCTAAGCATAGTAATACACTCCTGCTCATAATTATGGATATTTTTTTTGAAACTTAAGTCCTTTCTCCTATATCGTCCACGATTCTCAAGACAAGAATGTTTATTTAACACAAACGCAGTATGTGAAGTGCAATTATGGGATTTCATGAGATGACTAAAGTAAAAACAAAAATACGTTTGAGCACAATAACAATTATATATATATATATATATATATTTTAAATTCACCAAATCAATGAAAAATAGTATTAAATTAAAATTAATTAAAAAACAACACAAAAAACTGATAATTTTTAATCTAATGTCACCTAATCATTAAATTAACATCAGAAATCTTCCGTTAGCAAGTCTAATAATGAAGCGTAACCACCACGGACTCAGCAACATTCTGAATACCGCCATTTTTAAACAAAGGTTTTAGCGTCGAGCCGGACAGCTCAAAATGCTCAGCAGTCCTGAAATACTTAGATATAACCGTTTCACACTGGGGTGAGCAAATATTAATCACAGATGTAACCGTTCACGGAAAAAACGGCAACTTCTAAAATGTCTTTTAGGTATTCCATAATTATGAGCCTGAGTGTAACGTATTTTAAAGGTATAATTTATAAAGATTATAGGCCTTGTTGACAAGATTTCAGGAAGTTGTACAGTAAGTAACCCTATACGTCAAGAAATATAAATGGCTAGTTGAGGGAGCGAAGCGACCGAGCAACGGGGAACCCTCCACCGTAGGAACTTTTTTGCGCAAATATGTATTAAAAAGACGTGTTTCTGGGCATGGTAAATACATATTAAAAATTGTGTATTTCTTTCTACCAAAATTTAAATGTTTCCCAAATTGCTTCAGTTTATTTAATATTTTCATTGTAAAAGGGCGCCCCCCCCGCGTAAAACCGCGCCTGATGGCAATATCTGTGGCATATTTAATATGTTTATTTAGACTCATTTTCATTACAAATTCGCACACAATATTTATTTGTAGAATACATACTTCTCTCTATCTTTTTTTTTTTTTACAACAGATTTTCATTTGCACTAACATCGACAAGTATTCCACACATTTATAACAGAAGCGGTGGTGCTGTCTTATGAACCGCTTTGATTGAATGGGAATAAAAAGAAACAGAAGTATTAAGAATGTTTACTTTAGTTGTACAATTGTTAAAAAAATGTAAGTTTTGCAAAGAAGAAAGGGATGATACTAAAAAAAAAACAAAAACAACAAATGGTAAAAAAGGTTCCAGTACTTACCGCTATGTTTTTTAACAATCTTCTTGGCTATTGCGTGAGCGATGATAGCAATCGCACCTCCCATGCGCGAGTACACTGAATGCAATACTCACTGAGTATACCTGATAATAATGATGATGATGATGATGATGATGATGAATGATGATGTATAATAATAATAATAATAATAATAATAATAATAATAATAATAATAATAATAATAATATAATAATAATAATAATAATAAATAATGATAATGCTACTACTACACTACTACTACTACTACTACTGCTACTACTACTATCGCTAGCTACTAACTACTGCTACTACTACTACTTCTACTACTACTACAACAACTAACTACTACTACTACTACTACACTACTACTACTACTACTACTACTAATGATACTACTAATAATGACTAATACTACTACTACTACTACTACTACTACTACTACTACTACCACTACCACTACCACTACTACTATTACTACTACTACTACTACTACTACTACTACTACTACTACTACTACTACTACTACTACTACTACTACTACTACTACCAACTACTACTACTAGTAACGCCTCTCAGAGTAGTGCTTGGTATTATTTCTTGCCCGACAATTACCTGGGGAGACAGTGTTCCTCATCTCACTGAGCTTCGATCGAATTTGCTCATAATAGTAAAATGTCTGACTTTCCTGGTTAAAAAAAGTACACGAAAACCTTCGACTCGTTGTAATATACAACAAAATACAAAATCCATAAACATTGCATCAGAGAGCATTTCACCCGTTAGACAAAATCCTTTTTCTTAATAACATGCCAAAAAACAATGATTATCTCTTGTAGCTCCATGATTTGATGCAAAGTATTGGATCTCCAGGTAACCTTATTACAGCTTTTTATGATGTCATTTGCTTTTCTTTCACCTCTCTTTTTGTTTGCTTCATTTATTTTTCTCACCTTTTTTCTTGAATTGGGACAGCAAACAATGAGCTACATGTATAGCGAAATTAACATTATGCAGCACTAAAATTACGGCCTCCATTTTTCCGTTTCCAAAATCAAAATTACGTTTTTCAATATTTTCCATTCTCCGTGATTTTCCCGCATTACTCAAAATCACTATATTACCTAATACTGCATGATTACAATCACCTCAGTAGAATGGAGCAGCCGTATATGGTAGTGAATCAGGCGGGGCTGCAGAGGGGCCTGCAGGAGGGCTTTGGTTGTTTAAATTACTCTAATGCTGGCAGGTAGTGGTATTATTTAGTTAAAGAATGATTTAGACATTTAATATTTGTTTATTTTGTAATTTACTACAAATTTTAAGGATATTACTTCAGCATTTCATGATTTCAATGATTTCCGCGTTACACTTCCCATTTCCGCAATTTTTCTCCGTTATATCACGGAGGAATGGAGGCTTTCCACTATATACTTGCTCGTCTTTCTTGGTATACCAGTGAAATATTTTATTTTCATTATTATATAAATACCAAACCAAACCATATTTGCGTGTGGTTTTTTGTGAATATTGCCCACGTTTCGTTGCAATAAAAGAACTATTACTCATAATGTAAATACACTTGAACTTCTTGATACTATTCCTGCGATCAAAATTTCCGTATCTTAAAGTCAGCTAATTTTGTACAGTGTCATACCGCCGCAAAAAATACATCTGTTTTTGGTTATTATATACCTATGATATACACTTTCTTGCAAAAGCGGACTGGCAATTATAATTACAACGGATAGTTTTCAAAGTGGCCGGTAAATCTGTGGGCTAGTAGACAGATTGAAAAAAAAAAATGTATATGAAATATCAATAAATCACTAAATTAATACATTAACTGATGAATCATTACGTATAAATGAATAAACAATAATTAGGTAAAACACGTAAAATATAGAAATATATCAATAAATGAATTATTCAAGATTATTAAAATCAAAGATCACTCACTCACTCACTCATCCACCTCACTAACTCACTCACTACTCACTGTCATCACATCACTAAATCAATCATACAATCAATCAATCAATAACAATCAATCAATCAATCATCAATCAATCAATCAATCTCAATCATCATCATCATCAAATCAATCAATCAATCATAATTCAATCAATCAATCAATCAATCAATCAATTCAATCTAGGTTTGTGATTTAATAAGTCATTTTCAATGTGGCTTTAAGTTGCTTTAAAAGACACTATATAACACTGTGAAGACTCGTTTAAAAAATTGTCGAACTTTGCTATCTGACATATCTGACAGTGTTTGAATGGACAAATAAACACCATAGAACACAAAAGTTTGGACAGTTATGCCGTCACTAGTACAATATTTTTGATACAAATTGGCACAATAATTTTCATATCGGGACGATAGGAAATTCTGCAACACAGCAGTCTATGGAGAAAAGCTGGATGGTCTCTCCAATGATTTTCACTTTTTTTAAAGCACTTAATGATTGTTTTACACTGCAATTTTTTCAAGGCTTCATTTTAAAGACTGTATCAAAGACACTAGTAGCATGGGGAATCATGTAGCTCAGATTTTTTAAACTGGAAAATAGTGTTATAACAGTGCCTTAAAATGTCGCACATCATTTTTTTTAATTAAGACGGTTTGCACAAACGGAGCGGTTGTGTGGCGCTGGGGAGTGTACATATAATCGTAATCCTACTTTTATGACGTAAAACAGTAGGTTCGGTATGAAATAAAACACCTCCTCAGCACTTTAAAGAAAACCAAGCCCTATTTTTCAAACCTCCCGCTACCCGCTTGGCACAATGGCAGGAAGTAGGACAAAATTACGACTTATTAAAATACGATAGAAAGTCTAGTTCGAATCTATACTTACCAGTCGTGTTTCGAATC
>JZLH01S0014593.1:0-12177 GCA_001188425.1 Eucidaris tribuloides
TATATATATATATATATATATATATACATATATATATATATATATATATAATAAATACGAATGCTTCGGCGTGATAACAAGTGAACAATATAGTTAAATAAATACCGACGTGAAACAAGAAACAAAGTTTCTAAACGGGCATATATATACAGGGTGGCCCAGAAAGAATGCTACGAGTATGATCGCTAATTTCTTCACCATTATTGACAAAATGTCATAAATTTTTATTTGTTGGTTAGAACATTTCTTTTTCCAATAAAATGATACCAAGATTATTGATTTTGAGTCGGGCGTTTTGATTCTAGGGCCATTTTTCGGAGGCAATGCAATTTCCCAAATTTGCCAATTTTTCAACAGCGGCGGTCATCGGAACGCCTAGATATTCTGGCCTCTGGGCTTGCCATACCATACAAACCGCGATGACAATGGAGGTGTAGCTAGCATCGTCTTCTTTATGAAAGCGAGGGCATTCTACTAAAGTAGATCTTACTAGCATGAGTACCATATCTGGCACAGTCCGTCTGTAGTCCATGTAAGTAAGTCTAATGCGCAGTGAATTGTTTCTCTTACCCACAGACTAAACTGTTGGTATTGAAACTGGATTTTTTTAAAGTTGTTTTCGCTTAGTTTAATAATCACAATGTCGGCCCAAACATTTCCTGGGACATACAGGCCAGACGAAATCACTAGTTTCCTAAATATCGAGGAACAGAATGAATCGAATACCTATGCTACAGGTACAATTACTCCGGCTTTTCGAATCGTTGTTCTTACTTTGTCGCTAACTGTGGCTGTTGCCAGCGTGTTTGGAAATTATCTCGTCATTCTGGCTGTATGGAGAGAACACAAACTGTATAAACCGACCAACTATCTACTTATGAGTCTAGCTGTGGCAGATTTTCTGACAGGAGCTATTGCCGTGCCCACACTCACATACGTAAGACTGGTGGAAAACCGACATACTTGCTCAGCCGAAACAAGAAAATATCTTTTTATTCCCATTTTCTTCCTGTGCACCGTGTCAGTTTTTCACCTGATAGTAGTCTCATTTGAAAGATGTATCACTATATCTCGTCCTTTGCGATACCGCCAAATTGTTACGACTCGTCGAGTAGCAGTCGCAACATGCTTGTTTTGGGGAGGGGGCGCCATGTTTGCTTCTGTTTCTCTCTTCACACCTGAAGATGATCCAATGAAGAACATCTGTAATGACTTCAAGAGAACTTCAGATTCAACCAACGGGCATTTATTAGCCGCAGCTTTGTTGCTTCCAAGCATCTTAATATTTTTTTTATTAATTCTACATTTGCACATTTTTCACATTGCTAAAACTCACGCACAAAAGATCGCTGTTCTACCGGCTCCACAGCTTGGCCGAGTAGCAGAAGGTGTGTGTCTTGCAATTGAGGCACTTCGGCGTGTGAAGATATCAAATATCAAAGCTACTAAAACAGTCGCCATTATTGTAGGAGCCTTTGCTTTGTGCTGGGTGCCTAGCTCGATTAGATTCTTCATTGAATTTTATTCTAAAGTGAGCCCCACGGATTTTCGACTCATCCAAATTACGACAGAATTGCTGACATTCAGTAATTCCGCCGCCAATCCTATTATCTACAGCTTCTCGAACTCTTTGTTTCTAGAAGCATTCAGAAAGGTGATGCATGGTGCCGGATATTGGTGCAGTAAACCGTTCTAGTATACGAACAGGCAAATACTTCTAGCCCTCGATCCCCTTGTCACCCTTTCCCCCTTTAAATTTAAACCCCGTGGATACTGATTGAAAAAGGAACGAATCACTCGAGTTTTTCTTCATAATAATCACGTGATTATCACAATTCACAACGCACTTGAGAGTGAAAATATGTTTTATACAATTCACCTACCCTTAGAAAAACAAAGATTGGAACAGTACATACTATATATACAGTAAGTCATCTTGTGGTTGGTCGGACTGGATGTCATGATTGGCTAGTAGTTTGGATTCAAATATTATGTGTAAGACTTAAGTCAGCTTTTTTTAATTAATCCACGCGACTGGTATTGATACACTAAAGACTCAACTTGAATCGACTCAAGTCGCAATTGGGAAAAATTAGACTCGACCCGGGGCTCGACATCCATTAAATATCGGGTACCTGAGAGGACTGAGAAAGCCATTTGTGAATAAATTAGCACCTGAGCGCTTAATAGGCAGGTGGGCTATGAATACTACCCAGGGAGTGGAGGTGGCGCACAATAATACGCAGGCTTGACATGGGTCCAATGATCAGGGGGTAATGTGTGAAGTCGTGTGAGACAGCGTTTACGTAGTGACACAAGACTATAAACCCCCAGATTTACCTTTACATTTACTCGAGTAATTGGAAGATAACTTCTAACTGCAGTACTCCTTCGATTCGATGTGGGTACACTTACTATCTGGCCATTCTGATCTTGGTTTATATAAGGAGACCATATCAATTTCTAAGCGATCTTTTAATTTCTTCATGGTCTAGAGTTTTACAACACAATGGTAAACTGGAACTAAAACCGTCTTTTTGGCACATTTTTTGCCATTGTAACAAATCTACAAGCTTGATATACTATTGAAACGAGATTTATGATCATCAAAGGTTTCTCTTTAAGGTTAGATCAAAATATGTGACCGAAGTCAATGTTATGACCCGCGGAATTGATTCTAAAGACTTCCCTTTTTCGTTAAAAAAAAATTCTTTTCCAATTTTTTCTGACTCTGCCGCTTCATAAAATGAAAGTGCACTATCTATTGAAAATGAGTATTTGCAGCGGGAATTCTGAGGATTCTAAAAATGTAAAAATCAAATTTTCCTGGCTAGAAATTTTCCTGGCTCCCAGTATTCTGTCCTTACCAGCTGCACGCAGTCTTTATTATGAGTTTGAGTGTGAATGTGAACAATGACAGCAGTCCGTCGCTTCCTCCTACACAGCACGGTGTGAGAGCAGTGATGCATAACCTGAGCGGATTTCTCTACGCAAAAGAGGAGCGTTTTCTGTTGTTAAGAAATTGATATGTTGGAGTGGAATTCAGCGCCGCTCACAGTGTATGAATGACGAATATGGATAGATGTGATTGTCTGTCAGAAAAAAAAACTGATTTGAAATACGCATTCTCGTTGCCACGGTTGCCAGAAATTGAAATACATGGTGTTGTTTCAAAGGTTTCAGTAAGAGACGCTATTATCTTTGACTCTTTAGCTTTTATGAGAGATATGCGCCTTTACTCATTGTCCCGTAAAGGCACACGTTAGTTATAGTGTCATATGCCTTATTTGTTTAAAGTATTTGGTCACTTTGTTTTTATATGTGAGAAAAAGCAACTGATATAATTCTGGATAAATAATAAAAATGGCTGAAAACAATATGAACAACGCCCTGAAGAAAATATATCCTTAAAAAGTATCAACATTGATATTCACAGCCGTGATAAGGTGTTTGTATTGTTAGACCTTAGTAGATTCTCTGTTTTATCCTACTGTTAATGTGTTTTTCATATTGTAAACAGGTTTTTTTTTGTTGTAAATACTGTGGAATTCTTGAATGATAGTAAAATGATGTAGAATTATATGCAGCTACTACACAAATCCATTTTATTCACATACCACTTAATTAGATTTGATATTCACACAAATATGATTTTATGAATGCTATTTGTCATATTTGTGATTGCAGATCAAATAGGCCTAATAAATGTTATCAATTGTACAGGGTTTTCATGTTCATGTATATGAATACGTTTGCGTACATATGCATAAAATATACATGTACTGTGTTATGTTTTTTTTGGAAATGAAAATAAAAGAAATGGAACGATTTTTTTTAGCCAAATCATTCCTAAAGTACTTCATTTTCTCAACAAAGACAAATATACTGCAAGAGGTTTAAATATTAACGTATTTTGATGGTTACCTTTATTGGGTAAACCTTCTTATGGCTTCAATTTCTATAAGGATCATATTATAATTCAAAATTGGTAAATGAATAATTGTTTCTCTTCAGGTAAAAAAGGGCAGATCCTTCCTACCAGGATATACATTGTGTCAAGTGCATATTTGTTTATTTTCCGAATCCTTTGATTCTTAAGGCGTTGTTTTTACTTCTTTTAGTACTGTCATTGCAATTTAAGTTGGTTTAAATTAGCACATTCTTTGCAAAAAATTTCCCTTTGTATAATACCTACTCTGCTCTTAGCGCGTGTATCGTTTTACTTAAAGGGAGAAGGAGCCAGCAACTAACAGGCATAAGTTAAGAAAAAAGTGACATTGTGAGTATTGTGAGAATTATGGTACATGGTGATAAAGACAGCCGAAATAAGGGGTACTGTGTGACACTGACCCTCAGCAAGGCCCTATAAATTAGTTAATTTGTGTTTATTGTATGTCTTTGCAAGTTTTATCCCAGGATAAAACTTGCAGAAATAGCTGTAGGGGGAGGAGCTTATCGATTCAAACAGTGCATGCATTACCACGGCGCAACAAACACATGTCAGGTGGCATGCATCGGTCACGCATGGTCAGCTCCAGACCTGTGCACGTGCGATCTGATTGGTTGGCAAGAACTCACATTTTTTCTTAACTTATGCCTGTTAATTGCTGGCTCCTTCTCCATTAAATAGACCAACGATAAAGCAAGGGTGGAACAGATATATTGATAGAACGTCGATCAAATATACTAATCGTGCACGATCAGTAATAAGATATTAAAACTACGTACTAAAGATACTATTGTGCCTTTTCGTCCGTACCTAACGAATATGGTTAATTAAAATGTCAGTGAGTTTGATGCTCTGTTTCCGGTGTCATCTTGTGATTTTAATACTTCTTCTGTGTTGGATATAAATATAAGTGATCTTTGTGGTTCATTTAAAAGAAGGTACATGCAGCATCTGAGCGCAAACTGTAGCTTGCCAGTCGGTTCTTTTGTGTCATTATAAGACGTCTGTAGCCGAGTAAGAATCTCTACTGCTTATCAAATTTCTTTTCCATTCCATAAATTCACATTTTTGTAGCTGATGATTTAATTGTTCATTTTTGCGGTAATTTTTGCTGGTATTACACAAACTGGACCTAATTCGTTAACGTGACAATGTCTACCCAAACATTGCCATGGAAACATAGCCCGGAAGATAATTTCGCAAACATCACGGAACAGATCGAATGGAGTCACTATCTCTCAGGTACGATAACTACTGCCTTTCACATCGTTGTTCTTACTTTGTCGGTATTAGTATCTATTGCCAGCGTCTTTGGGAATTATCTCGTCATTCTAGCTGTATGGAGAGAACATAGACTTCATAAACCGACAAATTACCTGATAATGAGTCTAGCAATAGCCGATTTTCTGACAGGATCTATTGCCTTGCCTGCATGGACATACGCAAGATTAGTTGAAAACCAATACACCTGCTTAGCTGAGAGAAGTGCATACTTTATAATTCATTTCTTTTCCACTGTGTCAGTTGCTCATCTGGTAGCAATCTCGCTCGAAAGATACATTGCTATATCCCGACCATTGCGGTATCATCAAATTATTACATCTCGTCGAGTAGCGGCCATGGCCTCCTTGTTATGGGGAGTGAGTGCTATTTTTGCTGCGGTTCCTCTTTTTACACCTGGAGATGACCCAGCAAAGAACATCTGCACAAAAGGAAGGAGAACATCGGATTTTTCTCACGGGTTTTTCATTGTGTCGGCTACGATGTTTCCAATCGTCCTAATAGCTTTGTTAATCATGCACTTAGACATTTTCCATATTGCTAAAACTCAAGCGCAGAAAATCGCCGTTATGCCCGCTCCACAACCCGGCAGACCTATACTGTTTGAAATTGAGGCACGTCGCCGTGTGACGATGTCAAATATCAAAGCTACTAAAACGGTCGCTGTTGTTATTGGGGCATTTGCTTTGTGCTGGTTGCCTATTTCAGTAAAAATTTTCGTGGAATTGTTTTCCAATGTGAGCAACAGGGGCATTCAAATCATTGAAATTACGACAGGTTTTTTCGCATTCAGCAATTCTGCCGTTAACCCCATCATCTACAGTTTCATGAACTCGGAGTTTCGTAAGGCGTTTAGAAAGGTGCTGCGAGCTTCTGGATTTCGGTGTACAGACTAGACTAGTAAAAAGGCATTACCGGATGTGAAACAATTTCAGTGTGTAATCTCGCTATCTCTATCAACACTTTTTAGATTTGATTCGGATTCTGTGGTTGTGGTTCAATAAAGGAATGACCATTTTACATTCATGTATTTTATATCATTCAGAAAACATTTGAGGAGAAATTTAATTTAGAATAAGTTGAAAGCGGTGTTAATTAGTCAGTTTGCGATTTTGGGTGGTTGAATATTTATGACTGAAATGACATGAAATAAAATGAAATAAAATAAAATAAGATAAAATTAACATCACAGATCAAACGTTGATCAAATATACCAATCATGCACTGTCAGTTTACGAGGTATCAACGCTACTCTTCTTAAGTAATGTTACTTTGCGTCTCCACGTAAAGAATGTGGGTATGATTTATTAAAATGTCAGTTGATGCTCTGTTGTCTTTTTTACACGCCATGTCGATCGAAACATTACCCTTTAAAACAGTCCAGAAGATGAAACTGGTTTTACGAACATCGTGGAAGACACTAAATCGAATTCCTACCTCAAATATTTTCAACCACAACACATCTTACATTGATCAACAAAGACAACTAAACTGCAAAACTTTAAATAAAAAACCTTTACTCAATTTGGGGATGAAATAAGGCAATTTGGACTCAGTTTTTGCTTTTTAATTACGAGATATTCTAATTTCCTTTCATGGCTCATCGTCTAAAACGGTATAATTTTTGCTTGTAAATTTGCAGTGTGAATATTCATAGAATAATTTGCATATTGTGTAAGAGACAATTTTAATTTAAATAACGTAATTAATGTAGTTTTACGTGAAATACTTGCTCATGGAAAGTGAATGGTTCGAAACGATTATGGTCTACAGCAACACATTGCGTTTTAAGCCGAAATATTTGCCTAATAAAATTCATTGTAATTACACTGTAGCTCATATTTTATATAAACTCTTGAAACCCAGAACATACTGCCTTACAAGCATTTTGTAGTAGAAAGGTGAGGGCAAATGGATAGTTTGCTTCAATTACGTTGACTTTGTTATTGTGTAAAGCTGTACTATGCCCGAACAACAAAACATATCGCTATGTATCTTTAAAAAAGTGTAGAATATAATCATGGCAGATTGGTGACCTGGTGAACGTTATAAAGAGTTAACAGCAATTTATGTTTTATGGAAGCAATATTTCATGTGGAGATTTCTTACAACATCATCTAGGAACCATTTACAACATTTAGAAGAGAGCATAGTTTGTGTAATAAAAGGTGTAAGAGCAAATTGCCTAATGTAATTTGTAATATGTCATATTCGTGTGGGTTCAGTATCTGATATTAATGAGGTATGGCGAGATTGGGAGAAGTCTTAAATTTACGAACATGGGGTTATTCAAAATTGGAAAGAGAATACTTGTTTCTCCGCATGTAAAAAAAATATATATATATATATAAAATAAAGGAGAAATCCTTCCCACCTGAATATACATTGTATCAAGTTTATTATATTGTTTTATTTTTCAAAATCGTTTGATTCTTGAGGCATTTTGTTTTTACTTCTCCGAGTCATGTCATTAATTGCCATGTGAGCGCTTTCTCCGCAAACTGTTGTGTACGAGGGTAGGCTGAAAAGTTCATAGCCTGACTAATAAAGAGTTGTGCTACAACAATCAAAATAGTTATGTATGAAATTCAACATTTTGTTGATACTAACTGCATTGTTTATTTTCAGATATCATTTCATGTTTTTTTGATAGAAATGACTTAAAATTGTCAGTTGAGGGTTCTGATATCGGTCATTTTTCACAATCTTTTTCATGGCGAAGACTTGCCTGAACAGACTTGTGTCACTGTTAAAAAAATCCAGGCAAACGTGCTTATGGCGGTCGAGAATGCAACTCCAGTAACTTGATGGCTTAAAATGTGGTAGAGACACAGGAAAGAATCTGAAAAGAATCTGGAAAGAGTCCAGGAAGATGACTCCTGACTGGAAGGGCAACTCTCTGCCATAAAAAATCTACCCAAAATGACCAATGTCAAAAACCTCAACTGCCAATGTAGAATCATTTGTAAAAGAAAAATAAGAAAAGGTATCTGAAAAGGAACAATGCAGTTAGTATTAGAAAAGGTTGTATTTAGCACATGGATAGTTTCATTGCTGTAGAAAAACTCCTTCTTAGTTAGGCTATGAACTTTATACCCTCGTAATTCAAAATTGGAAAAAGGGATACTTGTTTCTCCGCAAGTAGAAAAAAAAACATTAAAAGACAAATCCTTCCGACCTGGATATACATTGTATCAAGATTATTATATTGTTTTATTTTTTTTTCAAATCGTTTGATTCTTGAGGCTTTTTTTTTTTTACTTTTCCCAGTCATATGTAATATATTTTCACTTGGTACCACTCTGCTCTTTACACGTGTTTCGTTTTACTTAATGGACCAGCAATAAAGCAAGACGAGAGAAGATACATTGTTAGAACGTCGATCAAATATACGAATCGTGCACTGTCTATCACTAACCATTATCCTAATTCCACGAAGTATATGTACCAAATATACTATTGTGCATTTACGTCTATACCTAACGAATATGGTTAATTAAAATGTCAGTTAGTTTGATACTCTGTTTCACTCTGCTTTGCAAATTAATGTGAGTGATATTTGTGGTTCATTTAAATGAAGGTACACGCAGCTACCCAGCGCAAACTGTAGCTTGCCCGTCGGTTCTTCAGCAACGTACCATCTTGGGAATCACATGCCATCAGAAGTTGTCTGCAGCCGAGTAAGAATCTCTAATTGGGTTTTCTTTTCTAATTTACAAATTAGCACATTTCTTTTCTAATTTACAAATAAACATTTGTAAGTTATAGCCGCGGATAATATTTTCTTCCTCTTGCTAGTATTTCACAATTTACTCAGTTTACGTAACGATGTCGACCCAAACATTGCCATGGAAACACAGCTCAGAAGATCAAGTTAATTTCGCAAACATCACGGAACAGATGGAATGGAATCCCTACCTTTCAGGGACCATAACTCCTGCCTTTCGCATCGTTGTTCTTACTTTGTCGGTATCGATATCTATTGCCAGCGTCTTTGGTAATTATCTCGTCATTCTAGCTGTATGGAGAGAACATAGACTTCATAAACCGACAAATTACCTGATAATGAGTCTATCAATAGCCGATTTTCTGACAGGAGCTATTGCCTTGCCTGCATGGACATACGCAAGATTAGTTGAAAACCGATACACCTGCTCAGCCGAGAGATATATATACTTTACAATTCTTGTTAATTTCTTTACCTCTGTGTCAGTTACTCATTTGGTAGCAATCTCGCTCGAAAGATACATTGCTATATCTCGACCACTGCGATATCACCAAATTGTTACATCTCTTCGAGTAGCGGTCATGACGTCTTTGTTATGGGGAGGGAGTGTCATTTTTGCTGCTGTTCCTCTTTTTACACCCAAAGATGACCCGGAGAAGAACATCTGCAAAAAAGCAAAGAGAACATTGGATTTATCTTTCGAGTATTTCATTGTGATAGCCACGTCGCTTCCAATCATCGTTATACTTTTGTTAATCTTGCATTTGCACATTTTCTACATTGCTAAAACTCAAGCGCAGAAGATCGCCGTTATGCCCGCTGCACAACCCGGCAGACCTATACTTCTTGAAATTGAAGCACGTCGCCGTGTAAAGATGTCAAATATCAAAGCTACTAAAACCGTCGCCATTGTTGTGGGGGCATTTGCTTTGTGCTGGATGCCTATTTCAGTAAAAATTTTCGTGGCATTGTTCTCTGATGTGAGCCCCACGGGCGTTCAAATCATCGAAATTACGACAGATATTCTTGCACTCAGCAATTCTGCCCTCAATCCCATCATCTACAGCTTCTTGAATTCCGAGTTTCGTCAGGCGTTCAGGAAGGTGCTACGAGATTCTGGATTTTGGTGCCTGGAGAATTCGTAGTAAAAACACATGTAAAACAATATGTGCAATGTGGCTATCTGAGCCTATCTCTACGTACATGTTTTAGATTCGCACTCTGTGGATGGGGTTTGACGAAGAAATGAACGAAAAATAGTAAACATTCATGTAGGTTTTACCATTCAGAAAACAACTGGAGAGAAATTCAACTGATAATTTACTGTAATTAGGAAACGGTGTTGAGCAATTCTGATATCAAGCGGTTTAATGAACATCACAGATCGATTGTTGATCAGATATATAGTAGGGTACCCGCACCTCGCCAGGGGCCTTAATACCGCCACCCGCGTAAAATGGAATAGAAGCGCGCTTAACAAACATTACGCGTTGGGCTGTGTGCAGTACGCTAAACAGTTGCCACAATTTCCCCAAACCACGCAAAATCAAACAAAACAGGGAATTTTGAATCGAAAATCATACAATAATCAGAAACGCGTGTTACAGCAATGCGTTGATGTTTTTACATAAAGATCAGTGTTACCTCCGCGCGCGTCATTAACGTGCATTGTCTATGGCGGAGCGGGGTACGTGGCGAGGTGCGGGCCCCTTTATTTTGCGCACGAATTATGACATCATTCGCGTTTGACGACGATAACTAAAGAATTCGGCATTTACTCACTGAACTTGTTATTCTATTGGAATCTTGAGTATTTTTCACATATGTGAGTAGAATTTCAAAGAATTTCAGTGACGTAGTATGTACAAAATATGCTAAAACATTAACTATGGCGAGGTGCGGGACACCCGACTATACTAATCGTGCACTGTTACACCGTTATCCCTTTCTTACGATGTATCAACACTACTGTTGATACATCGTAAGATGACTGTTGATACATCGCAAGATGCTTGTGAATATATGTCTTTTTTTATTGTGATGCCGTAAATATGTATATATTGTATCTTATTGTACTTTTCATTTAGCATATCGTATGTGTAAATGTAACGTTGTACTAGTGTATCGATTGTTTTCAACCTCACTGACTCACTGAAGAGAAACTGTTAGGCTCAACTGAGTGACCATGAAATAAAATGAAATGAATTTTCTGTTTAACTATATCATGAGGTGGTGGTTTAAATTATGACTTATCTTTGTTTTATGTTGTGTATGATATATTTCCTTTGTAGCCAAAATGCCACTCCACTCTGTTCACTGGCTTCATTTTATGTGATGTACAAGCAATAAAGCAAGGGTACAAAAGATTCCTTGATAGAACGTCTATCAAATTGATCAATCTTGCACTGTAAGTTACAATTTAAGTCCACGAGGTTTTAATAATACGGTACTTATTGTATCTTTACGTCAGCACCCTGGGTTTTATTAAAATTTCCATTAGTTTGATACTCTGTGTCACGTCTCATTGAGTAACTTTAATATATTTACAGTGTTGAGAATGAATAAAAGTGATCTTTGTTGTTGGCCTCCTTCCGTCACTACTAATCATGTGTCAGCGGTAATTGGACCATTGGTGGGTGACAATTCCTCTTGCACTTCGCCGTGGAGGTGTCAGTCGCTCGCTGCTTCCTTTACTGCCTCTTCTTGTTGTTGTAAAGAGATGCGTTGCTCCTCAGCACGGCAGGTTTCCTTGGCCAAACATTATCTCCAGGTAGTAAAATTGCTTGCCATCTCCTCCGAATGGTCTGTAAGTGATCTTCACAGTAGTGAGTCACAATCCCTCGGGGACTAAGGTGAGAGGTCTGACGCAAAATTGTCAGCCGCTTGCTGCTTCGTTTCCTGCCTCTTCTTCTGTTGTAACGAGATGCGTTGCACCTCAGCACGGCAGTTTCCCGTAACCAAACTCTGTCTCCATGGTAGTGAAGTTGCTTGCCATCTCCTCCGAACGCTGATTAAAGTTATTTTAAATGAAGGTACACCCAGAATCTCTTCGTAACTGTAGTTTGGCAGCCACATCATCTATGGCATACCATCTCCGAAACATGTGTCATATGAACTAGTCGTCTGTAGCCGAGTAAGGATCTCCAATGCGCAGCAAATTGCTTGTATATTCACATTGTAAATTGTAGCTGGTGATCTTACTTTTTTATTTTATTTTTTT
>JZLH01S0014593.1:40385-50872 GCA_001188425.1 Eucidaris tribuloides
TGTTGCTAAATGAGTGCCTTAGACTTGTAACAGACAATTCTGATGTTAATTTAATGATAAGTGATTAGATATAAATTTATCAGTTTTGGGGTTGTTTTTTAAGATTAATTTAATTTAATACTTTTATGATTTTTGTGGATAAAAAAAATGTATTGTTATGCGCTCATACGTATATTTCAGTTTTTAATTATAGTCATCTCAGGAAATCCAAAATTGTTCACATACTGCGTTTTGTGAATAACACTTGTCTTGAAAATTTGGACGATATAGGAGAAAGAACTTAAGTATCAACAAATAATTCCATAATTATGAGCATGAGTGTGTATTGTTACATGAAATTGATGAAGTAGTGTGTATTGTTACATGAAAATTGATTGAATTCCAAAAATAAATCTTTTCAAACAAAGAACATTTAAGACAAATTCTTCAAGCTAATACATGTACACTGTAGTTAGTGTATAGATTGGAAACTTATTTGATTCTTGAGACATTTTCAAGTACTCCCAGTAATGTCACAACCCCTTAATAATTGGTTGTAAAATCTAGTTTAATTTCTAACTTCATGTACCATACGAACAGGTGCAAATTGTTCATTACAAATAATCGAATTTATTTTAAGAAAAAGAATGCAAACAAAAGTACGGGGGGATGACAGAATTTCACTAGGAATATACAATAGCACTGTATGTTTATGACCGATAATATGAATAGGTGTCTTTTCAGGAGCGTTATCGGTATACTTTATCGATCTCCAAGTACATGACATGGAAGCTAGTTAATTCAGCACCAATTCAGGTCACTTTTATAACGTTCCTGATCATTTTAACATGCTTCATGGTCAGTATTACATTCATTTTAGTTACTCGTACACTGATCTAAATTGCACTAAACACTGATCCTGGTCATTTTACGCCGATTCCGGGTCACCGTAACACCATTCCTGGCCAATCCATCATTATTCTAATATCGGTGCTATGGTTATTTTAGTCCTGACACCGGGTCCTGGTAAATTTTACTCCGATCCTGGTCACTGTGACACCGGCCCTGGTTAAGACGTGAACTAGAGTTGTGTATGACGGCTGTACAAGTCGATTCGATTTTACCACCGGAAGTGACAAGGTCGAGTGAGTAAATTGGGATAGTTCAAATGATGCGTATTAACGTTTTCGGGTAACGATAGTGATTTCAGTGGTTAATGAAACGATTAAAATGACCTTCGGGTGTTTATTACCCGGTGTCAATCTGATATTAGTTTTCTGATATTTGCACTAGGGTTTGATTTATGAAGTGATGACCTTTCCCGAGTTCATTGGGTATAGCTACTATAGACGTTATGAATATACGGAGACTTTTGTTTGCCTGGGAACTGAATCGCGAAACTCCTTTTCCTGGTTGTCAGCTAATTTGTTTGAGTTCATTCTTCTGAACCACATATAATTAAACCAGAGGAAATTAGTTGATGCATTTCTACATTTTTGGATTGATGACCGTTGGTATCATTGTCAAACGTGAAAAAAAAAAAAAAAAATAAAAAAAAAATTATTGACATGATATTAAAGGGGTAGCATGCCTTTTCACAGAAAAATAACTCTCACTAACCTTTCTACAATTTTGGATTCACCGCCGTTGGTTAAATCGTCAAACCTGAAATATTTAAGTTTAGTGACATGATTGGGAACACTTGAAAATGCCTCCAGAACCAAATCAGTTGAAACTATACACCAGCTGGAATAGATCTCCCAGCTGGTAGGGTTTGTCTCTAATTTGTTTACTTAAGGTAAAACAAGCATGAATATGTACTAGTATTTTAATTCTATCGGGACACGATATATAAAAAGCCATAGAGAGCCACACAACAGGTTTGACTGCCACGAGGGATATTGACATTAATGGTTTTAGAACGAGTCAACGCTTGACTACAAGATTTTCACAGCATAATCCTTGTAGTTTACTTGATTCTAGAATAGTTTCACCCCAAGTTGAGGACTACCTCACAATCATGTAATTTACCTTTAAGTGGCACTAAATGGGGAACGTGCCCTTCACCCAAAACAGTGACACTCACATGATCAACTAGAACAAAATAAAACTGCTCCCCAACTTGCACTGATTATGTTCTCGCATTCATCCTGTCACACGACGATATATGGTGGTTGATGCACAAAAACTAATATTGTATTTGCAATGAAGGGGAACGGGAATTTAACAGCATTCGGCATTTTTCACTCCACCCTATCTCGTCCTCTCATGGCAACCAACGCGTGCTTCACGACGTGGTGCATAGAGAGTGACGTAACTAGTTTGGCGCCTGCGCAACGGCTAATTGTGATCGATCATGATTCTTGCCTAGACGCAATTCACCTAAGTATTTCGTCGGAGAGTGGTCGTATAACAATAACGAACTCATGTACTCGTGAAATGGCTGTGTTTTAGAAGGTTATCTCTCATTTCGGTTGACGTAATTCAATATTTTCTGTAAACACATAATGTCGTCGCAAATCATTTCTTGGACATACAGTCCCGAGGATATGACATTTTCTACAAACATTAGTCCAACGACAGGTCCGATTACCTACTCCACAGGTCTGATAACACGGGCCTATAGTATTGTTCTCCTTGTTTTCTTAGTACCAATAGGGATTGCCAGCATATTCGGGAATTATTTAGTAATATCAGCGGTTCTGAAAGAACAAAGACTGCATAAACCGACGAATTATCTCGTCACGAGTTTAGCAATGGCCGATCTTTTGACGGGGGCCGTGACTTTGCCCTTGGTGGCATATGCCCGACTTGTCGAAAACCAGCGTACTTGTTCGGCGGGAAGCAGGCAATATTTCTTCCTCTCTTCTTATTTCTTGTGCACCGTATCAGTCGTTCACCTTGTAGCAATATCTGTGGAAAGATACATTGCGATATCCCGCCCGTTACGGTACCACCGAATCGTCACATCGCGTCGAGTTGTTGTGGTCAACTGTCTGCTGTGGGGCGGGAGCGCCATTTTTGCCGCCATTCCTTACCTCAGTCCAGAAGACGAACCAGAGACAAACGTCTGCACGGGCGTAAAGTACACCTCAGAATCGTCCAATGGATTTCAAATCGCATCTGCTTTGTTTCTGCCGAGTATCCTTACAGGTCTTCTGATCTTATACTTTCACATTTTTCGAATCGCCAAATTCCACGCTCACAAAATCGCGGTTTTGCCAGCTCCACATGTGCAGGGAGGACCAGCTCCTAAGCTTGAAGCAAATCATCGTAGAAGAAATCGAAGCATTAAAGCTACGAAAACAGTCGCCATTGTCGTGGGGGCATTTGCAGTCTGCTGGTTGCCAACTTCCGTTAAATTCTTCATCGAATTATACTCAGATCTTAGCCAGAGTAACCTGTTGATCATCCTAGCTGCAGCAGATATTCTGGCACTCGGCAACTCTGCCATCAATCCCATCATTTACAGCTTCTTGAATACCCAATTTCGAAACGCGTTTCGTAAGGTGCTTCAATCATCTGGTTTCTGTTGGATCAAATCACCCCAATTTGAAGAGACTTCTGAACACAGAGACAGTGTTATTAGTTTAATCGTCAAATAAAACTATGATTTATTTTATTAACAGCGCTTCACAAAGATAGACATACGTATAGACATGATGAGTCATGAACAAATGTGTTTTACATCACTGTACTGTACTTTGCATACAACTGCACAAAATTCTTTGTTCGTTTAATGTCTTAAATTCAATTTTCATTTTAAAAAATTGAGACAAAACTGCAAGTTTTACAATGAAAGAAAATCGTTGAATGATGTTACATTATACTAAAAAGTTTATCGCGAGCAGAGGCGTCGATCCTGCAGGGGGCGATCGCCCCCCCCCCCATGAAAATATTTTGGGGAGGCAATCAATCATATCTATTCCCCCCCCCCCAATAATTTTGACAACTGGAAAAAATCATAATATGCAATGCAAATATATGTTGTAAAAAGCATTGGAAAGCACTTTAAAACCATTAAACATGGCATAAAAATACTACATACAAAAATGTCCAATTTTTCGCGGGCAAAATTCTGTGGTATAATTTGGCGCGCCGAAAATTTGGGACATTTTTTCACTTTTGCCCCCCCCCCCAATCCGAAACATGGATCGACGCCTCTAATCGCGAGATTTTATGATATCGTAATTAAAATGTATTCTGCAAACACCATTAGTGTAAAATGTTCATGTCATATCAGAAAAAAGAAGAAAATGCTTGAGATGCAAGGATGAAGGAAGCATTGAATGTTTAAATATGATATGTAATGCGCCTATGGTACTTACATTGGTTAACAAAAGTGGTGTTTTTGATTGATTTCTTAGGTTTGAATCCAGGGCCAGATTTTGCAATTTGGCAGCTCAGAGGCGTCGATCTTGGGGGGGGGGTGCGCAAGGGGGTGATCGCCTCACCAATAAAAATATTGGGGGGCAAACATATCGACTTCCAATAATTTTGACAACTTGAAAAATTCATAATATGCAATGGAAATATATGTTTTTAAAAATCATTAGAAAGCACTATAAAACCATCAAACATGGCGTAAAAATACTATAAAATTGTCAATTTGCAAACTTCTATATCACAATTTGGCGCACGGAGCGCGCAGAAAATTTTGGACATTTTTTTCACTTTTGCCCCCCAATCCGAAAGATGGATCGACGCCCCTGCTTATTACTTCTGTTCACTCCTCGTTTGGGATGCAACACGATGTAGAGAGATGCATTTCAGTATATTACGGTATTGGAGCTACTCCATTAACCCACTCTACAGTCCATCAAAAGGAAAAGGGTTAATATGGATGCCTTCTATTATGAACAGTTGCAGCCTCGCACAATAAGATTACTTTGATCCGTGCATAATTCATACTTTGCGCTTTCACGTATTTAAATTTTAAAAATTTCAATTTCAGTTCGATTTACTAATCGGAAATTACCATCTAGGCATGCCTGGATTGACACGGGTTGAAATATCGATAAAAAAGGAAAATCAGCGCGCTCAATCAACGAGTTCTCAATGTTACAATTTTTGTATTTTAGTAATGTGTAAGTAAGTGTGGAAAGCCAAGGAACATATTAAAAATCGTGACTAAAATGTCTTTTAAAATAACTCTCACTAAAATGATTCGTATATCATATTGTGTGCACTATAAATCTTTCCATTCTAATCAACATGGTCGCACGAAAAGTTTTGTTTCTCTAAGAGTTTATGTCTTAAAGCTAATGAAGGTGGGGTACTAGTATAAAGAATTCAGATGTGATGGATCATGAGGAGGGGGGGGGGGGGTGGTGCTATCAAAACAGAACAAACCTGTTACGATTTAGAACCTTACATTTACCAATTTAAGGTAACGCTACACATGTATTTTAAAAAGTTTAAGTTATTGATATGATTAATTACAATTGTTATTCGTAAACATGAACGACATTGTTTAGCAATGTTTCCAGTTTCAAAAAGTCTGAGCTACATGATCCTCCATGCTACTGGTATCTCTGATAAGGTCTAAAAGTGAAGCCCTGATAAAATTGCAATTGAGAACGACCATTAAGTGATTTTAAGAAGTGAAACGTATTGAGCGACTATTCCAGTTTTCCCCAATAAACTCCAGTTTTCTTGAATTTTCATCTGCTGACAGTAATTCATGTGCCGATTTTATCTGTATATATATCTTACGAATGACAGCACAACTGTCTTAAGTTTTGTGTTTTAGGGTGTTTATGTGTTCATTCAAACACTATCATACACGTTAGACAGCAAAGTTTGACATCTTTAGTGCATTTAAATGGGAGGCACAATGATAACGTGAATGGCTTAAACAACCCCCTCCCCCACTGGAATTAAATTTTTACATATTGTTCATTAGCAAGCAATGTACGTGCTTATATTGGTTAGGATAGCACAAAATGGTCAAAATGAAGAAAAGATGCATTTTCACGTAGGCCCTATACAAAAATGAAAAGGGGCAACTTTTACGGTATACACGAGTGCACATGGATTATAGGGTGCCCAAACAAAGGTGTCTTTAACTTTAAAGGTAAGGTTCACCCTGACATCATGTTGGTTTTAATAAAAGCAGAACATTGAGAGAAACATATTAATGAACGTTTGGCGAAAATCCACCAAAGAATAACAGAGTTATGGAATTTTTAACTTTTAAATTTGTGACATCACATGCGAGCAGCTCCCCATATGTCATGTGATATAAATTCCATAAAAGTGCCGTTTTCTCATAAATTTGAAGAATGATTTTACCTGTGCATTCAATATATTATCAGAAACATTATTTCATACATGTTTCTATGAAACCCCCCAGTCAGTTATCATGAACCATTAAAAAAAGATAATTTATGGAATTTATTTTACATGACATAAATTTGAAACCTCATAACTCCATTATTCTTTGGTGGATTTTCGCCAAACTTTCATTAATATGTTCTCTCATTGTTCTGCTTTTATTAAAACCAACTTGATGTCAGGGTGAACCTTGCCTTTAACCACTAGCAAAGTACGACTACAGGCTTGCTTTTTAAAGTTGGAGCATGGTGTACAGGATTAGTGGCATAGCAGCTGGGGGAGGGGGTACTGCCCTCCTGAAATAAATTCAGCGGGAAAATCCACCAAACCATCGGGAAAAATGAAAGGAAGGACGCACATTTTCGACGAAGTCACCGGGAAATGCTTGGCTCTGCCACCTCCACGCTGATATCAGTCACCTGTTACGCCGCTGTGCAGGATTTCTTTTTTTAATCTATATATTTTCATCTTGAGTGAGCGACTACTTGGTATACAAGAGTCCAGAGAATTGTATGAGCAATAATCATACAATAATTACATGCTTAAAATTTAGTCTGGAAAGTTGATATTGTGCAGTTCGAAGAACGTTTTCACAATGAAAATTAGTCAAAGTGAAAACATATTTCTTCTCTAAAGTGTGAAATGCTATTGTGGCAAAGACATAAAAGATATTTAAAAAGCGTACTTCCTAACGTTTAGCGTTTTCTTTGATATTGTTGACTTATCAGTTGAAACCATGCAAGCTCTATTATGAAAGGTCCTGAAATCACGGGATTTGTGGAAAATACTCGTGAAATGTTATCCGTTAGATGGACATCATCCTTCAGCTGAAAACTGCTGAAGAAAGAAGCCATGGCAATTGCCCACCTTGCTCAATAGTAACAGCCTAATAATGCAATGTCATACAAAAGCTTGATCAAATTTACACAACTACTTAATACCATATTATATGTATATTCTTTTTTGTCTCATACCCCTCGCTCTCGCAATTGCCGGTGCGGTAGCTGAATATGTCCGTCCGCCGTTCACGCCCGAGCGCCTAGATAGACGCACGTAGTAAAGTACAACCACGGAGTCCGAAAAAAAACCGTGCAGCCGACCCTCGTGTGATCGCGAGACCTTTTCTGAAATTCAACGATAAGTAGACCATCTATGAATAATTTCTAATTCTATCATGGACGCAAAGACGAGGTTGTCCTCCCAAGGACGAAACAGAATCGGGAAAGAAATAAAAAGGCAGGAGAAAGCTACGAACGAAAGTCAGCCGCACGTGTGCCCGGACGTAAACGGCGGACGGACCAATTCGGCTACCACATCTGCTTGCTTTTGTTACACCACGGATTACCCTATTTGGCCTTTCAGTGCAGCAAACACCCAGACAAAGTAATGATAGCAGTGGATAATTAAAGTCTCACTCACCACATGAACCGGTAATTAGTCTTTAGAAAGAAATCATTGGACCGCATTATGCTAGTTACATGTAAAACATTCATTTCATTTACAGCCTACCTCCTTAGTACAATCATTGTGTAGCTCATGTGCAAAATTGGTAGCTTCGCAGCAGGAGATAGCAGTAATAGTACTGTAAGCTGCTAAGCACTTAAATGTTTATGATTTGTATCATTAAATTTGCATGTAGGACACGTAGGATAGACATTCTCTAATGTAGGCCTACTTCGTTTAAAAGAACGAGTAATCATGATAATGGCAAGGAAATGCATTAATTAACTTCATTAACGACAAGACATCAATCATATCGTTCACCGTGGGTTGATGCCAATCGTATACAGTGTTTCTCTTAACTTTGCGGGGTCAAATTTTATATATGAATATACTTAAGTTCATCGCATTGAAAACGGCAAAAATAATTTTAACAAATGTTTTTTGATAATGTAGTAAATTTCATGTTTATATTTTCTGAAGTGGTTGCTGTAAAAACAATGTTTAGGGAGTAAACGTTTGTCTAAACACATTATTGCTATCACATTGTTAACAAGTTTAAAGATTTAACATCTTGTGTCAAATCACTAAACACGTTTGTCCACAACAAATCTTAACATACATTTTGTAAACATATTTTTGCTATCACTTTCAAAACACACTTGTACAGTGTTGTTAAGATATCAAGAAGCACCATGACCTGCTTAGGATCTAGACATATGCTAATTTGTCAACACACATAAACAGGGGCGTCGATCCATGTTTCGGATTGGGGGGGGGAGTGCAAAAAATAATGTTCAAAATGAATTTTGCGCGCAAAGTGCGCCGAAAAAATTAACATTTTTTTGTTTAAGAGTGTTTTTTTATGCCATGTTTAATGGTTTTATAGTGCTTTCATGCTTTTTAAAACATATATTTACCATTAGCATATTAATGAATTTTTCAATGTTGCAAAATTATGGGGAATCGATATGTTTGCCACCGATTATTCAATGTGAGGGGGACGATCGCCGCTGTCGCCCTTATGGATCGACGCTTCTGCACAGAACATATTCATTGACGACAATTTTAGATATCATACGCGTCATTAGTAGTATAAGTCCACTTTAATCGGTTTAGCCCCGGAGGTTCTACGGTGTGGCATTCACACCTCGCACTACTAAGAAAATGACCTCACAACCCCTACCCTCCTACTTTCTCTCTTATTCGGGGTATCCTCGCTCCTCAACACGCCTCCTACTCTCCTCCACCACCCTTGTGTTCTCCATGTCTTCGTTCGTTCGCCCTCTTGATCCCCGCGACCAGGGCTATCGCCCTCAGACTCAACGCGCTTCTCAAAATGGATAACATCCCTCGTGCAACACATGTGCCATACCGAACGTTCGTTCGCAACTTCGGCGCATCTGATTCACCAGTATCTTCGCAAACCCGAACATTCTGCATCAAAACTAAGACAGTCTTTCTTCCCTGTCGCATTCAGCCTTCACACACGACACATCGCTCTCCACCCATTGCTCTCCATCGAGCTCCTTCTCAGAGATGTCCCCTGATCTCACTTTCATTCTACTGCAACACCACGTTTCACTCCCGTACAACATCACCTTATCTCACGAGCAACTCATAAACTGATTCCTTTCATTCTTCGAGGAAACCTTTTCCATATAAAAACTCTCCCGGCATTGCTAAACTTCTCACCCTCAAATCTTTGCCACTTGCTGGTACACACCCGCCAGGGCTAGCACCTCACCACTCACAACTCCCCTGTCCCTCAGGTAAATGAAAACTCTTCAAGCTGGTTTCACAGATTGCTCGTTCCATCAACTGTTCAAAACATGTTTCATCTTCGATCTCGTACCTGGTCTCTTTTCTCACATATTCCGAAAGAAAGATCTCTCTGATGCCTAACGGGACTTCGGGGGTCAAATTCTTCATGTTCTGGGTGCATCTCCAATTAGAATCACATTTAACCCACATTCGCCTACACAAACAATCTGAATTTGTCTCACCACCCCTTCACACTATTGCTTGCCGCATGGGTACCTTACTCGTACTGGACACAAATCCTCATTCTGCTTCCACTTTCTGTATGATTCTCACTGTCCAATCCATATGGTCAGTCTTTCCATAAAAAGTTTTAACCTCAAAAATTGCTATGCTCACCAAGCATCTATCGCTCTTTCCAGAGAACTTTATCCCGTCATTCCCTCCAACGTCTCACTCATCAAAACCAAATTGTCAGCATACAGCATCTCGGTCATCAAACCTCTTGTATTGTCTGTAACCACATCAATCACAATTGCAAAAATCAGTGGCGATAACACAGAACCTTGATGCACTCCCACTTTCACCTCGAATTCCTCAGATAACTCTGACCCAACTCTAACTCTTGTTTTAGCCCCTTCATACAAACTCATCATCACTCTGATCATTGTCTCCGGTATACCTTTCTTTCTCATCGCCCACTCCATCACCTTCCTTGGGACTCTATCAAATGCCTTCTCCAGATCAACAAAACACATGTACAACTTCTTTCCCTTCGCTCTGTACTCTTCCTGAACTCTCCTGAGAATAAATACTGCATCCATCGTTCCCCTCCCTGGCATAAAGCCAAACTGCATCCCGTCCACCCTCACTATTTTCCGAAGTCTATTTTCTAAAACCCTTTCCATTATCTTCATTCCATGTTCCAGCAACTTCACCCCCCTATACGCACCACAGCTCATTGAATCACC
>JZLH01S0014593.1:79268-94560 GCA_001188425.1 Eucidaris tribuloides
AAGCTGTACTGCACCCCCCCCCCCACACACACACACACTTTTTTTCTGCTTAGTTGGCATGTTTATTAATATATATAATTTTCTGTACAGATATTGCTAACCTTGGATGGACGTTAGTCTTATACAAACAAAAAATGATAACAACAATGACCACGCCTACGCTAACAATACCCATAATCATTTGAGTGGCATACATTTCTCAAGGGGTGATAGTTTTGTTGTAGAGCACGTGGGTTCATTTTCACTTTCTTTTCTGACATTCAAATACACAAAAAAGACAAGAAAAGGGAAAAGAAAACGTATCAACAAGTTTGAACAATTTGAAAAGGCCATTATTATATTTGACATAATATAATTATCTACACATTAATTCATTTAAGATATTATAATGATAATTATAATACCTACCTTTTATAAAGCACATTCCATGCCTTCAGTTGCGATTGCATTTGCCTTTATGGTGACGAGCTCCATCCATGAATTTCAGTTAATACCAAGTATGCCTTAAAAATGCATGGGTCAATAGGTATTTGATTCGTTCCGTCCTGCTTCTTACTACCTAAAATAATCGAAAATGAATTCTATCGAAAATCACCGCAATTATTAATAGACTACTCACACATGACTGATAGCTGTCTCATCATTTTATCAATCTAAGTGACTGAAAAGAATACTCGTGGACCTACCCATTGGGTAACATGTCGTTATTTAGAAGAATTGTTATTCAGAAGGTAATTCGTTTTTCCGCCGCCATTTTGTTATTCCGAGTTAGGTTCAAATACTACGCAGTTCGAATTAACGATCCCTATTTCATTTTTCGAATTAATGGGCCCTCAACAGATGCAAGAAAATTTGTGTGTTCGGAAAAACGAACCTTCAGAATAACATGCATCATCCAGAAAATGTGTCTGAAACCCACTTCAAAAATATTGCAGCGTCACGGAGAAATAAAGAGAAACAACATCTCAAAATTAAACACATCCTTCCTGTTTTTGATTAGGTATTTGTGTCTTACTTTCTATCTCATGACATCAATGAATAATGTGGGCAGGTCTGCTTAAATAATCGTTTGTTCTCGCTGATATGAATACAAAGGGTTTCAGTTTCACATGCGTGCATGAAACTAAATAGGTACTTAAATTATTGTCACACGGCTTAATGCACACAACAAAAGCGGGTTTTTATGTTTTAATAAGGTGTTAATAAATGATCAGCTAAAAAAATATTGAGCATAATGTCTGTTGTTTGTCCAGTGAGTCGTCATTCGAGATGGGGGATGCAAACTACTCCGAAACTTCGGCGCTGTTGAGCGATGTCGCGATGAATACATGCTTATCATCGGAAAAGGGTGTCCCACACCGGGAAAAAGACGCCAAATCATTCCGCTGGCCTGTGACAATGCGAGTTACTGTTGGGCTGTTGGGGCTGTGGTACCCGTACCCGCAGACGACTGAACCGTCTGCAAGTGCAACAGCATCATCAGAATCTACATCGGCACAATTTCACTCAAAATATTGTGAAAGCGTGGAATTGTCTGAGGAACATAACAGTGGCCCCATGGTCGACAGAAATCAAAATAAGAAAGAGAGGGACGAGGAGGGGGACGAAGACGAAGACGAGGGAGCGGCTGAAAGTCGAACACCTGTAGGTGAGTTGATAGTCTCCAATTTAAAGCCGTGCGGTGTATAGTTTTCGTCGACCTGACAAATTTCTTATCATTCGTTCAAACATATGATATTGTCACGCCAGTCATACGAAAATAAAATTAAACTTACCGAAAATTGTCATAAGTGATTATTTCTATTTTAAATGATCAGCGGGTAGATATACCCATGTAATTACCTATGCCCCCCCCCCCCATTCGAAGCTTTCATTTCCAATTATTATTATTTTTTAACAACAACACTGTTTTAGAGTCTATACATTGTTCATTTGTGTGGGAGACGATATGATATCTGGATTCATTTACTCGTACGACCAAAGATACGCATACAGGTTAAATCAGGCGAAATGAATTTCGTGCCACTGAGGATATGTTTCTTAAATCAGAATAAGGGCCTATGTAAAATTTCAGGTTAAAACAGTAATATCGTATTGTGTCCTGCGGAAAATCTAACAAAATGTCATATTTAACCAGGATAACGCAAAGCGTACGTATCATCCCCTCGCCGGGTACGCATATTTAATGGAACTGTGAACTTTACCTCTTGGCCTACATAATCCGAAATCTTTAGTCTGTATTTTAAAACTATGTAATAATCTGTCTAACATTACTTAAGTTATGAAAAGGAAACTATATTTTCGGATATGCACCATTAGCTATTTTCACATAGATTTATTCATTGAGATATGACCTTTAACCTATGTGCATGTACACCAAAATTAAATTTTGGCTGTATTTTGATGCCAATCATGCCATACCTTTCTATCAAATTTTATTAAAATCTTTCAAACACTAAAGTTATCAAACAGTATGACGTTTGACATGTAATCTTCATACTCGATATCAAACTTAGGCCATATTTTGATATCCCTCCATACCAAATCTCATGAAAAATTGTCCAACACTACTAAAGTTATTTGATGGAAACCAGTTATATAGCCAGTTTCACATTCAATGAGCTATGACCTTTGACCGTTGAGCTACATACTCCGAAATCACACTTGGGCTGTATTTTGATATAATGTACCTTCATACAAGATCTCATGAAAATCCGTCGAACATTACTACAGTTATCGAACTGAAACCAGTTAAATGGCTATTATGGCATTTAATGAGCTATGACCTTTGAGCTACACACTCCGAAACCGACCTTGGGCTGTTTTTGATATCATGTACCTTCACAGCATATCTCATGAAAATCCGTCCAATCCCGGGGGGGGTACTTGCCTAGTAAGGTAAACGGGAATGTGCCGTTCTAATAGGTGAATTTTTCGCAAAAAAATCCTTAAACATGGGTACGGTTTCTGGGAAAAAAATCCTTAAACATGCATGGGTCAAGTCCCGGGGCGTCAAATATTACTTAAGTCATCGAACAGAAACCAGCGTATATACGATGGTCCGTCCGTCCGCCGCGGCGGCGTTACTATATGGATGTTTCCGTAATTAGGGTACCAATAGGGTTTGGTGTCCTGTTTACTATGTGACATTTTGTTTATTCAGATTCAACAATTAATATATGCATTCAAACTTATAAATTCCTTTTTAAATTACAGCATTTGAATCTAATTTTCAGATTGTATAATATGAAACATTGAACTCATTACCTTTTAATTGTCTATATACATGTACATTAAGGTGTCGCTACCCGTGTAAATGGGACACAAAGATTGCGACATATGATTTAAAAATGGCTACACGTTGTGTTATTGGTTTTGATGTTCATCAAAACCTTGAAAGTATATGGTATATTGTTCCGATTTATTATAAAGCAAACACATAAGGCTTCTCTAATACAATAAATTTGACTGTTTTGTAACTAGCTGATATTTGATGCTAGGCCAGTCACTGGTTCTTCGTGTGAACAAACCCCCCAAATTTTGGTGTCCCATTTACTTTGGAACCCTATGGTTTGTTCTGAGAAATTGAAAGTAAATTGTCATGCTAAAGCGTATTGTAATTGCTTGGATGTTGTTTAATCATTTCTTTATTGAAACAAAAAGAAAAGAATACATAAAAGCCAGGTCCATTGTCCCAATTCCGGACTAGTGGCAGGCTATAACAAAATACAATACATGCAATACAGTGAGAATTGGATGATATTGGATGATCTTAATATTATAGTACAATAACATAATTCATATTATACATTCAATTTGATTTACACTGTGCAAATTTAATTATATCATGGAATTATTGATCGATTTAGTAACTCATGTAATTCATGCAATATTAATGAAAGTTTGTAAAGACAGTGTATCTAAAACTTTTTAAAATTTGAATATCCTGTGGTTCCCTGTGTTTCCACTTGTAAACGGGACACCAAATGGTGCACCCGCTACACTTGTACTAGAAAGTATACATTGTTTTGTATGCAGGCATGACCATTAGCACCCTTAAATAACCAAAATGTACATATAAAACTAAACTACATTTCATATAGTTATGAAATTATTTTGAAACCAAAAAAATCAGAACATTGGTTTGGTGTGCCATATACATGTACACGGGAACCGGAATGCAGTTTTATTGCAATATTTTGAGTTTTTAAAAGTAATTTTGACTCATTTGATTGTTATTTAATGAGGAGTGGTATCACCATTTGTTCAAGAAATTATTGAGATCCTCCTTAAATTGTTGTTGTCCCTTTTTTTTCTCAAAATGTCGCAAGTTGGTACTCTAATTTATGGAATATGCCATATCCCTCTCCGACTTCGTTAGCAAATAATGCCTATACTTTCGTTGCGCAGGTCTTTCACGCTGGGACGTTGTGGCATTCATGTATCTCATCGGGGTGTGTAGCGTGATACTCTATGACTTCGTTGCCTACTTTTTAGCCTTCTGGGGGCTACAGGAATACCTTCTGCATCTTGTTTCTTACTACACTTTCCTTCTTCAAGTCTTGGTCATTCCAATTTGGTGCCTGCTCTTTCGTATCCGATATCTAGCAGTCGATCGTCATCGCAAGTTGCATCCATTATATCAAGCCTACATCATCCGCAGGATCGTCATCTTGGGCAATTCAAGTGCTGTATCGTTTCGTTATCTGCTTGCTTTCTTGGCGTGGCCAATGGTCAACGGCGCCTTGCGCATCATCTACGACTATTGGATACGAGATTGTCCAAACCTCCACGCCGAGATAAGTCACTGGGCGGCGATTGTGGGCTACCTCTTATACGGCTTGTTCTGTTTCCTCATCTACGTTGAACGCGTCTCGTTTGAGATCGAGATTAAACAGCTAATAAAGTTCATGGTGGATAATGCTTCTACCAAAGATGTCGACCTCGTGCGCAGAAGACTTCGACAGCTGTACCGTCACTACAACGTACTGCGAAAGCGGGTAGATCTGTGGATGGCCTTTTCGATGACCATCGCCACGTGGGGTCTGACGGCGCATGTAACATGGAACTATCTCATCTACTCTCACCGCAACACGGACCCGAGCCTACTCGGCAACATCTGTTTCTTAAACATTCTGGTCACCTCGCAGAAGATCATGTTTTTTGTCGTGCCGTACAATACTGTGGGTGGGCTGAATATGGAACACGTCTGGAAGCGCCTGAAGTATGGCATCACTAAATCCAAACAGTATAACAATGATGGGTACTGGTCGGCCATTTACAAATACGCGATTGAAATTAATTGTGGGGGAAGCAGCGAGCTAAAACCCACGCTTCTTTACAGTGCCATTGGTTTGTATTTGGGGCTAAATCTAGGCAACACACATCAAAATCTGGCATTTTGGGACGGTCCTCACGATTGTAACATCACGTCAGTGTGAAACGGGATTGACATGCGCATCAGCGCAAGCTCAGGTATTGAATTCAAAACTATATATAAATGATTAATTATACAGTATATATATCCGTTTTTACTTCATTTCTGGTAGTTGCTATATGGTTCAATGTTTAGATATCAATGTTATCATGTTTAAGAAATTGCGAGTGAATATCTCATATACCTTATGCCAGCTTTATGATCCGATTTGATAAGCGTTATAATTGGCGAATATACTTATTTGTTTTATATAGATACAATGTAGATGCATGTGTGTAGTGTCAAGTGTAACAGTTACTATATTTATCGTATATTAATCATCAATTTTCTATTAATTGTATTGGGAAATACATAAGTAAACTGTACACACATTTACTATAGTCTTTGGAAGTATTTATATTTATCATTTGCAACCAGGGGCGTCAGTCCATTTTTCGGATTGGGGGGGGGGGGTTGAATAATGTCAAAATATTTCTGTGCGCAAAATTGCAATCTAATTCTAGCGCGCATTTGAAAATTATTGATATTCAGTCATTTTCATGTTAACTTAAAGGTTTTGTAGTGCCCATCACTGATTTTTAAAGATATCATTGCATTGCATTTAATAAATTTCTCAGGGTGATCAAAATTAGGGGAGGGGGGGGGGGGGGCAAAACGATGTCTCCCCCCCCCCCCCGATCGACGTCCATGCTTGTAATGTAAGAAACTTTTCTGTATGGTATAATGAAAGTTTCACAATTTGATATGGCAAACGTTACAGCAGAAGCCTAAAAAATATTTGTGCTATAAATATAATAACATACCGGCTCATATCTTATTCGGGATAAAAGCTGCGTCCCGATTGGGACTCTAATACGCCAAAACGGGCTGATGAAAAAATGGAAAGGTCAAATCCCATGAACGTGATTGGTCAGTTGTCTGCAACTCTCGGTTTGTTTCACAAAATCAGGTTCCCGTCTCTTAAAATAATTTTGGGGGCTATTTTTACACCAGATTATTTATGCTTGTATATTATTACATCGATCTGTAGTTCAAGTTTTGTTTTTTTAGTCTAGATTTTGAAATACAAATATTTTAACATCATTTCAACATAGTCTTAGAACGTCGAACAGTCGCTCGCTCCATTTCCGATCAACGCTAATAGACCATTTTCATAATGCATGCAAATTTTATGCATAACTTTTTGACAAAGGTTACTCTTGACAACCTAATAGCTTGTCGAAGGCTTGGCAGAGGCTTGCCGGGCATAGCAACAACTTATGTATGCAGGTTGCATTTTCAGTATTGAAAATGTATTGATAGGAACAGCTGAAGGAAATAGCTCGTCACTGGGCTTCGGAAGGCAGAACATCCATAAATTTGAATACATTATGAAATGGTTTATATCGCTATGTTGATTTCATCGGTAAGCAGCTGGAAAAGAGAATACAACAATTTGACCTGCACAATATGGCGATCACCAGTGAAATATCGTACGGAACTATGCGAAAATTATCAGCGTCTGCACATGCGTACAGAAGGCCATCTTCCCGTTTTGGTCGATGCAGACAAGCCGATCGGGACGTGGTCATCATCCCGATTAGAACCTTTGCCGGACTGAATAAGGGTCCTTCCGTTCTTTCTAGTTTGACGTTATTCTACGAGTTGTCAAAGACTATTTGAAAAAAAGAGTAAAACTTATATCTTGTGATGATACCAGTTAATGTGTTAGCAGAGGTTGCATATTTTAGTGGGATTAAATTATTTTGTACAAAAAAAACGGCATAAAAGAGAACGTTGCATTTACTGTGTAAGTAGACACATTGCATTAGCTTAATCATAGTGTCATTAACTTATATTGTAAAATAGATATGAAAGATAAGAATATTGAGTCAATTCATCTACATGTACATCTCAACAGCTTTCTGAGACAAGAGTGGTATGCGCTTTCACTTTTCTTATCCAGTGCAAAGCAGTGGGTGGATACAGGATATTCAAGATTTACGATTTATTTGGCACAAGCTTTTGGTAAAAGTGATGACATAAAAATCTGTAAATGAATGCCTTTTCACTTATCGTGTCCTTACTTTTATTACATACGGTTTAAAAGAGGCCGAGGACCCTCAAAATTGATGAAACTTAGGCAACTTATGACAATGTACTTAAAGTCAGTATCAGTAAATTTTAAATGAATTTCAGAATATTGAAAGAATGTTATCAACGGTAAATTACATGCGATGATGCAGTTACTACGTGTGAAAGTCTTTATAAAGGGTTATTTCGAAATTTCTTTGGCCAAGTACTTTTCGGTGCTATTGCCAATGTTTACGCATTCAAAATACTAATGGTACAAAGTGATGCACACGTTTGTTCAAGACACTGAGTCATAAAAGGTAATGATCATTGTGTCAAAATAAGAACCGGTGTATACTTTGATGTAAAGAATGATTTAATATCAGTAACTTTACGTTCATTCACTGTTGTAACTCAGAGACTTTTCAACCCGTCGATAGAAAGAAAGAAAAGGCTAAACTGGGATGTAATCTGCAGTAACATCGTTGAAATGGTGGAAATTAGGCAAAATCGCGTTCCGTAACGGGCAACTATGTGTATCTTACTGTCATATGTCATTGATTCACCAAATAAACTTACTTTCGTCCTCATATTTTTTACCACGTGTTCTATAGTTAGTCGGTCTGAATGAATGTCGTTTCTCCAAAGAATGTTGAGAACCTTCATGAGAAATCCTATGGTCTTGGTTCTGGATGTGACTACGTGAAATGCCGAGAACCACCATGAAAACCCCCATGGTATTGGTTCCGGATGTGACTATGTGAGGTGATGAGAATCATAGGAAATTCCATGGTCTTGGTTCTGGATGTGACTATGTGAGATGCTGAGAACCATTTTCAGAAACCATTGGTCTTGGTTCTGGATGTGACTATGTGAGATGCCGAGAACCATCGCCAGAAACCCCATGGTATTGATTCTAGATGTGACTATGTGAGATGCTGAGATCCATGATAAGAAACCCCATGGTTTTGGTTCTGGATGTGACTATGTGAGATGCCGAGAACCATGAGAAATCATATGGTCTGTGTTCTGGATGTGAGATGCGGAGACCCATCATGAGAAACCCCATGGTCTTGGTTCTGGATGTGACTATGTGAGGTGCTGAGAGCCATTATCAGAAACCCTTGGTCTTGGTTCTGGATGTGACTATGTGAGATGCTGAGAATCATGAGAAATCACATGGTATTGGTTCTGGATGTGACTATGTGAGATGCGGAGAACCATTTTGAGAAGTCCTTGGTCTTGGTTCTGGATTTGACTATGGGAGATGCTGAGAGCCATCACCAAAACCCCATGGTCTTGGTTCTGGATTGACGCTCTGTAGATGCTGAGAACCGTCATGGTAAACCCCATGGTCTTGAGTTCTGGATGTGACTATGTGAGATGCTGAGATCCATGATAAAGAAACCCATGGTTTTGGTTCTGGATGTGACTATGTGAGATGCTGAGATCCTATGATATAGAAACCCCATGGTTTGGTTCTGGATGTGACTCTGTGAGATGCTGAGAACTCGTCATGGTAAACCCATGGTCTTGGTTCTGGATGTGACTATGTGAGATGCTGAGATCCATGATAAGAAACCCCATGGTTTTGGTTCTGGATGTGACTCGTGAGATGCTGAGAACCGTCATGCGTAAACACCATGGTCTTGGTTTGGATGTGACTATGTGAGATGCTGAGATCCATGGAATAAAAACCCCATGGTTTTGGTTCTGGATGTGACTATGTGAGATGCTGAGATCCATGATAAGAAACCCCATGGTTTTGGTTCTGGATGTGACTCTGTGAGATGCTGAGAACCGTCATGGTAAACCCATGGTCTTGTTTCTGGATGTGACTATGGAGATGCTGAGATCCATGATAAGAAACCCCATGGTTTTGGTTCTGGATGCTGACTCTTGTGAGATGCTGAGAACATGAGAAATCATATGGTTCTGGTTCTGGATGTGAGATGCGGAGACCCATCATGAGAAACCCATGGTCTTTGGTTCTGGATGTGACTATGTGAGGTGCTGAGAGCCATTATCAGAACCTTGTCTTTGTTCTGGATGTGACTATGTGAGATGCTGAGAATCATAGAAATCACACTGGTATTGGTTCTGGATGGTGCTATGTGAGATAGCGGAGACCATTTTGAGAGTTCTTAGTCTTGGTTCTGGATTTGACTATGGGAGATGCTGAGAGCCATCACCAAAACCCCATGGTCTTGGTTCTGGATGTGACTATGTGAGACGCTGAGAACCATCATGATAAACCTCATGGTCTTGAATCTGGATGTGACTCGTGAGATGCCTGAGAACCGTCATGCGTAAACACCATGGTCTTGGTTTGGATGTGACTATGTGAGATGCTGAGATCCATGGAATAAAAACCCCATGGTTTTGGTTCTGGATGTGACTATGTGAGATGCTGAGATCCATGATAAGAAACCCCATGGTTTTGGTTCTGGATGTGACTCTGTGAGATGCTGAGAACCGTCATGGTAAACCCATGGTCTTGTTTCTGGATGTGACTATGGAGATGCTGAGATCCATGATAAGAAACCCCATGGTTTTGGTTCTGGATGGTGACTCTTGTGAGATGCTGAGAACATGAGAAATCATATGGTTCTGGTTCTGGATGTGAGATGCGGAGACCCATCATGAGAAACCCATGGTCTTTGGTTCTGGATGTGACTATGTGAGGTGCTGAGAGCCATTATCAGAACCCTTGGTCTTGGTTCTGGATGTGACTATGAGATGCTGAGAATCATGAGAAATCACATGGTATTGGTTCTGGATGCTGCACTATGTGAGATGCGCGAGACCATTTTGAGAGTCCTTGTCTTGGTTCTGGATTTGACTATGGGAGATGCTGAGAGCATCACCAAAAACGCCCATGGTCTTGGTTCTGGATTTGACTATGTGAGACGCGTGAGAAACCATCATAAAAGATAAAAAACCTCAGGGTGGATCTGAATCTGAGATGTGACTATGGGAGGTGCTGATAAACCATTATGAGAACCCCATGGTCTTGGTTCTGGATTTGACTATGTGAGGTGCTCAGAACCATCATGAGAAACCCATGGTCTTGGTTCTGGATGTGCTATGCGAGGTGCTGAGAGCCATCGCCAGAAACCCCATGGTATTGATTCTAGATGTGACTATGTGAGATGCTGAGAACCATCATGAGAAACCCCATGGTCTTAATTGTGGATGTGTGAGCTGGAGACAGTGAGATGATGCAGTCGATTGGGAGGAGTGTCAGAAAGTAGACAATATTTCACAGCTTTTTAAAGTAGACTGCATGCAATTTAAAAACGGGTGAACCTTTTCCCCAGAAAAGTGAAAAATCTCAAAATTTTCTGAACTAAAACAGTGTTATTCACCGCAGTGATTTTTACGTCTTTCTGTTTCTCCTGGGATAAGATCTAAAAAGTTTATGCGCGAGTTACATTGATTTTGATTTTTCAGATTTTGAAACAAGTGTGATTTACATTCGTGGAGAAGTTTAATCCACTGTGTATGGAAACACGGGTACAAATTTACCAGTGTGCCGACTGACAATATGAAACACAGTGGCCTAGTGGCCTTTGGCAGAGTTCCATGGGTTGCAGTTCGTGGAAAAAATGCTCGAAAATCTGAATGTTTATTAATAAACCATGCTATGCCGAAGTAATGCATTACATTAACAAGGATATGTTAAAATGATACATTTAGTTGTACAATGCATTGGAAATCAAGAGCCATGGGGGATAACGCTCACCTGAGGTCTCACAAACTCTCTGTGGTGCCCATAGAGAAAACATCAGTTATACATATTGACCCTTGAAGCCTGATACCTAAGCACCAACGGAGCCATATGAACCAGTTGAAAAAACTTTACATCCCCTTGCCATATAGCTGATTTTGCCAAGTTGAGTTCAATTTTAATATCTAATTTTAAGGCGATAGCCAGAATGTGTCTCCACCTAGTATATTAAAGGCAAGGTTCACCCTAACAACAACATGGTTTTAATAAAAGCAGAACAATGAGAGAAACATATTAACGCAAGTTTGGCGGAATAGCGGAGTTATAACCTTTCAAATTTTTAATTTTGTGACGTCACATACGAGCAGCTCCCCATAATGTCATGTAATATTAATTCAATAAATTGCCACTTTTTATTGGTTCATGATAACTGAATGTTTCGTTTTCATAGAAGTATGTAGGAAATAACGTTTCTAATTATATAATGAATGCACAGGAAACATCATTTACAATTATCTGAGAAAATTGCAATTTACGGAACTTATAATACATGACAATGGGGGAGCTGCTCGCATGTGACGTCACATATTTAAAACTTTGAAAGTTCATAACTCCGCTATTCTTTGGTGGATTTTCGCCAAACTTTCATTCATATGTTTCTCTTATTGTTCTGCTTTTATTAAAATCAAGTTGTTGTCAGGGTGAACTTTGCCTTTAATATTTGACCATATTTGATACCAATTTCACATTGAGGTCCCTATAAACGTAGGGCATCTACCATCCAAGTAGTTGCAAACGGGCAACCCCTGTACAGAATTGCAGGTATTCGCTGCCAAAGTGTGACGTAACTTGACCTCGGGTCACGCTCACTTCCTTGACAATGGTTCACGCACTTTCCATAACAACATATCACTCATACAGTTTACACGTATTTTCGCTATGACTGCCTGGAAATTTCCCTCAAAATCAACAATTGTAGCAAATAATAAGGCAAAAGAGCATATTTCTATAAAGGATAAGTTGTCTGAGAACACACTCCAGTACCTGAAATTCCTTAATTTTGTCTCCGTTTCGGATAATTACTCGTGAAAATAACACATTTTCCCGTACATTGACACGACGGCCATAGCGAACTCACGGCCGGTTCAGTGTTCATATCGCGCTCACGCATAGCGTGAACCAGTTACCAATGGTTGCGGCTGGTTGACCTCGGAGTGACGTCACGACTATGGCAGCGAATAGTCTATCATTTGAATTCATTTGACCTTTGACCTCCATATATGACCTTTGACCCAAAATAAGGGTGAGGCTCTTGTTACGCATCTATACCATCAAAGTTTGGTTACAAATGGGCTTGCGGTTAGAAAGTTACCTAGTGTTGCCCATATGGGCAACCCTGGGCCCCCATGGGGGCCAAGTGTACCATTGCAGCAACCCTCCATCCCCCTCCTTCTAAGGATCATTCTCACCAAGTTGGTCTAAATCCATTGATGTGCTCTAAAGAAAATGATGTAAATGTGAATTATTCCCATAGGGTCCTACCCCCAACCTGTTGCCCCCCTCAGGGGCCAAACGGGGCCATCCTGGTCATTGTCATGAGGAACAATAGTTTATCACATCTTATAGTTATACACACACAGTAACTTAGCTTAACTATTTCTGGATCTAGAGAAGATAATGTTTGAAAATTACCAACTTTTGGTCATTTAGTGCCCTGCCCCTGGGCCCCCAGGGGGCCAAGTGTACCATTTGAGGACCATTGAGTCCCCACCCCCTAAGGACCTTTCCTGCCAACTTTGGGCTAAATAGAATCACGTGTACTAACCCATTCCGCGCTAATGTTGCATCTGTGCACAATCGTATAATCGTTATAATTAGTTTTCTTCTTCAACATTGTACATGAGACGTTAAAAAAAATCTAATGTGATTAAATAACATGTATAGAAAAAATTATCATTGTCATTACCGCAATAAGCAAGGCAAAATTCAAAGTAATTAAGAAAAGAACAATTGTCATTATTATAGGGCCTACCTCAGAATAAATTCAGCGTGTAAAGAGTTAAAGAAGATGAAAATATGTTAAAGTTTACACACGACGATCCAGTGACCCACGGCGAACGACGGACGACGGACAAAAAGCGATCGCAATAGCTCACTTGAGCCTTCGGTTCAGTGAGGTAAAAAGGAATTCAGGACACTAGGTATTGTTTTAAGTTTTTTTTTAGCTTTGTATGAACATTTTCATAATATCACAGAACTTGAGTTCTTTGTGTCACGCCCGCAGCAACGTCACGTCAAAGAAAGCTTTTGTAACCCGAATGGGTGAGGGCGCTCTTTTACGTATGCTCCAGAGTAAACATCACACTGAATATCTGTGAATACTCTGCCTGAATGCTGATCAAAACTGTGCAACAAATCATCGTGAATTCAGGCTGGGTTCTTGGAAACTATTGCTTCTTGAAATGAATAGTTTTTTTGTAATGTTAGTTGACAATCCCTTTCCTTCACTCTTTGTAAACCATATCCAACATCCTCTAAAGATTTTCCTGAGATTCTGCTATCATCTAAACTCATTATTCATCAAATGACTGAAATTCCCTTATGAAAACAGCTCTTTGAATTTCTTTCTATCAAAAGGTGAAAATTATGAAGATTTTGTTCACAAAACTAATGGTGCGCCATGAGTCTCAAGCATCATTACATTGCCAATTTGAGCACAGTAATTGCACCTGATAACACTGCTAAGAAATGTTGCAAAACTGAAAGATTCCCTAATTTTCTTAAAGTGATAGGCTAACATTGTGGAGCTTCAATTAAAAAAATTGTCAAACTTTGATATTTGAGCTACATAGTAGTGTTCAAATGGACAAATAAACACCCTAACATACAAAAGTTTTGAAAGTTACACTGTCAGTGGCAAGTTATGCATGAATAAACAATTAAAACTCGGGACTAGGTGTACACACAGTAAGTCTATGGGAGGAAATGGGTAAGTGAATCTGGTCAACTTACGATTTTCACTTTTTTAAAGCACTAAATAATCATTTTGAAATACAATTTTTTCAGGGCTTCATTTTTAGACCTCATCAAAGACACTGGTAGCATGGGGAATCATGTGGCTCAGATTTTTTTAACTGTGGTAAATGTTAGCCAATACCTTTAAGAGTGTGTCTGTACGTAGCTGTCCAATTTTGTTTAATGTCACTCTTAAATGGAAATTGAAACTCATCACGATTTGTCGTAAATGTAGTACTGAATAGCAAGTTCATTACTTATTTTACTGCAGGTCTCAATCATAAACTTCTTAAGTTCTAACAAGCTTTCTCTCCCCTCCAGCCAGGGGCGGAACCGGGGGGGGGGGGGGCAGGGGGACACTTGCCACCCCCCAAATTTCGGATAGGAAAAATGCCCCCTTTTCAAAATGAAATGTGCCCTTTGTGAAATGACACTTTTTTTGGCTCTTTGTCGTGCTCTTCAAGCGAAAAAAAGTGTCTGTCGTGAGGGAACTTTCCAACGGTGGTCGCCTTTTTGTTCTCTTCAACAAAGGAAAATCACTTTTTAAGGAGAAGAATGCCCCCTTTTCTTTAACAGAACTTTGCGTATTCGTAATGTGCATCATGACTGTGTAATTCATAACCAAACTACGTGTTTTATCATCTCTGCCCTCCTTAAAGTGTTTGCTCATTGATTCTTATGGATCCGTTTGATCTACATGTTATGTTCTTCATCTTTTTAACAAACTGCAAAAATTCTGAGTTGTAATTAGCGCCAGAATAGGCCACAAAGCGAGATTTACAACTTATAATTTCAAAATTTTCCAAAACCGCTCACTCGCTAGGCTCGCTCGCGGAGTAGATATATTTCATGTTTTAATGATCAGAAATCCCCTTCAAAAAGGTTTTGCTCGAGTTACATTACCGCGAAATAACGACTATTTCAAGCACAAAAGTTTGATCTACACAGATGTTCTTCATCTTTCTGAAACACTACAAAAAATTTAAAGCTGTAATTAGCGCCATAATAGACCATCAAACGAGTTTTACAACTTAAAATCCCTTAATTTTCTCAGTATA
>JZLH01S0014593.1:125928-165533 GCA_001188425.1 Eucidaris tribuloides
ATATTAAAACTTTGAAACTTTATTACTGTTATTCTTTGATGGATTTTCGTCAAACTTTCATTAATATGTTTCTCTCATTTTTCTGCTTTTACTAAACCCAACTTGACGTCAGGGTGAACCTTGCCTGTAAGTGGACTGCATGCAATATCAAAACTGGTAATGACCCCCCCCCCCCCCCCCGAACTGGTGAAGATCTCAAAATTATGAACTAAAACAGTGTTAGTCACCTCAGTGATTTTTAGATCTTTCTGTTTCTGCTGGGATGAAATCAAGAAGTTAATGTTTGTGTTACATTTTTTTTTTTGGATTTTCAGTTTCTAAAACACATATGATTTACATTCACTGAAAAGTTCAATACAGAGTGTAGGAAAAATACACATTTTATTAATGTGCACTGCAGACTGACACACAGGCCTTGTGGCCTTTGGGAATTTACAAGGGTGGTCGTTGGAAAAAAATACTCCTAACAGTGGACTGTTTCATAAAATCAGAACGTTTATTAATAAACCATGCTATACCAGAGCAATGCATTATATCAACAAGGATAGGTTAAAATAATACATTTAGTTTTACAACATACACATACATGTAGTGAAAAAATGGTGTTCAGTACACTAGTTGTTTTGAGTCTGCCGAGTATCAACATTTCATATCACAGAGTCAGAGTTCCTTGAGTCACACGACCAGTCACACAACCACAGTCACGCATCGTCACATCAATGACAGCGTGTCTAACTTGAGTGGGTGAGGGCACACTTTTACATCTGCTCCAGAGACATAAAATAATACCACACTGGATGTCTGTGAATGCTCCTCCTGAATGCTGATCAAAACTGTGCTACATACCATTACATAACAAATTCAGGCCTTTTTTAATGACTGAATACATTCATGAAATATATACTCTTTGTATTATTGGTATATGATGATATTGGTTTGGCAATGTTACATAAAATTATGTAAATCTAATTAAATACTAATGAGAAGGGCATAGGCTGGGCGTGCACTGAGGCCCCCCCCCCCCCCAACCCAGCAGAGGAGTTTTGCCCCTGACAAGCAAAAGATATTTGTACTCATTTCAACAGCTTCAAAAGCAAACCTTAGTTAAACCTTCCCAAGATGCGCACCTCCCAATGCCAAAACCAGTCTACCCCCAGTCCTGGTGAGCTTTTAACTAATTTAAATAGTGCAATATATATGTATCATGAATAATAATAATAATAATAAATTGATTTTTTTACAGCGCCGTTATCCATTTTGTTTAAATGCTCAAGGCACTTTATACAAAATAACAGAAAGACAGAAAAGGTGACATAACACAAATAATTGGCACACCACAAGAAAGAAAAACGTCTGCCTTCATAATGCACAACTAAACAAGTGTGTTTTTAGGTTACCCTTAAAGGACGTCAAAGATTTGGAGTCCTTCAGCTCCTGTGGAAGTGAATTCCACAGGGCTGGTCCGGCGTGAGCAAAAGCTCGATCCCCCCAAGATTTTTTAGATAATGGAACCTGTAAAAGACCGGAATTGGAGGATCGTAAGGATCGTACAGGTTGGTACTGATGTAACAGAGACTGATTGTAATTTGGGGCTGTTCCGTTGATAGTATGATGAAACACAGAGAATGTTTAAAAATTTATCAAAATCAACTAAAAATTGATGAAAGAAATGAAATTCTAATATTTGATCAGTTGCATCTGCCATGTCATGTAAATATTGGTCTAATATCATGTGTGCACTATGTTATGGACTCTTGTCTATTGGTTTTGATATGATCTAAAAAGCACTATTGATAAATGGTAACTCATCAAATGAAATGTTCCCTGATAAAAGCAGCTCTTTGATTTTTTCATACAAAAGTTTTTCACAAAACTAATGGTGTGCCATGAGTCTGTGACATCACCACATTGCCAAGTTGAGCGACATAAAGATTCTATCATTGTCTTAAGAGTGTTGCTGTACCTGTCCAAATTTGATAAGATTTTCAGCATTCTTTTTGTTGAATATCAATCTATTAAATGTAAGGTAAAATGATCAAGATTTGTCCTACAGTATGTAAATGCAGTACTCAAATAGGAAGTTCACAACCAATTTAAAGGGAGAAGGCAGCCAGCAACTAACAAGCAATTAAGTTAAGAAATAAAGAGGCATTGAGAGTATTGGAGAGATATGGTATATGGGATAAAAATTACAGCCTAAATAAGGCTACTTGTGTGCACTCCACTTAGCAAGGCCCTATAAATTATGTGAATTTGTGTTTATTTTAGTGTCTTTTGCAAGCCTTCTTAAGTATAAACCTTGCAGAAACAGTCCATTAGGGGTGAGGAGCTTTATTGGATTCGAAACAGTGCTACATTATGTGCGGGCGCGTTGACTAAAAGTCGGGTTGGGCATGCATGGCGTCATGGCTTGGTCAGGTTTCAGGCAGATTGTACGTGCGTACTGATTGTTGTAAGAAGTCAAATGTTTTCTTAACTTATGCCTGTTAGTTGCCGGTGCCTTCTCCCTTTAACTACAGGTATTAATCATAAACCTCTAACCAGCTATGATAACCCATATTATTTTATACTACAATGCAACTAACTTATCACTACACAAGAAGATTAGATGCAAAATCTCATACAGTGTACTTCTATTTTTTTTTTAAAGTTAAGAATCCATTAAACACCTGCAATATCATACATCACCTGTCCCCATAAAGTAAATACATGTACATGGAAGTGTTTTGGTTGAGTTGCATATTTCACAAGGAGGAAACTGAACCAGTAATCTAGCTCTTAAGATACCATGGCAATGAATACATAATGGATGGAAATACGCATGGATGTACAGGATAGGTGAATTGACAACTTGAAAGCATGCCTCCAGCACCTTCCTTATGGAGACATAAAAAGAACCTCTGATGAACACCAGGTAGCTAAAAGTGTTGCTCATGGCAAGGAAGAACTATACTTTTTTGATGAAGTCTGCACTCTGCATCATTATTTCTTCTTCACGGGGGATTTGCGGTTTGGTTCTCATTTGCCAAATGGACAAATCTCCTTGTTAAGACACTCGCCACACCTGGGTCCCAAAGGTACACAAGTTTGTTGGCCAAAACCAACCAGTAACACGTTGACTTCACTCCAAAGGCCTCTACAATTAAGAACATCCAAAAAACTTTCATGTTGGTGGAGGTTTCACATCACAATTCAGAGCTAGGTGAAATGAAAAAAAAATATTCTTTTTACATTCCTTTTACAGAGGATTTTTTAATGCTTGTTACAAATACGCTGTATTTGAAAAAAATATATACATTTTGTACATAATAGTAATCCAAACATTAAATTTCTACGTTGTTCCTCTGTTCTCTATTATTTGTATTTGTAATATGAGCCTAATCTGTTTCAAATTTGGACACAGAAATATTTATGGTTTTAGAATTTTTGGTCTGTTTATGGTTTACACATATTAAGCATGCCTATAAATTTAAGAGAAAACATTTTTCTTTCACTTTGGATGATGAAAAAAAAACCCCTTAAAAACATACTAGTTGGCAGCTCTGTGACTCTTGTTACAACAAAGAGATTGGGAACAGGAACAGTATATTGTTATATTAACCTGTTTTATTAAGGATGCAAAAACAATAAAATACAGAGAAACTTTTATTGGGATAAAAACATGTATCCATTCTAATGAGATTTTGTTACAGTGGCATTCTTTATAACAAAAGTCCACTGCCTTTAAAAGAAGTACACAGTGTGTTATTAAGTCGCTACAAAAATAAAATAAATTCCAGTGTGACCGACAGTCAAGTGGGGATTGCTGTTAGGAAAATCATGTCCAAGATGAAATTTCCAGATGTTTACTATTTCTGTTTTTCTGATTTAACCCGCTGAAGACGGTTTGTTTTTTCTTTAACATGCATTTCCCATAGACCTTGCGACAAGATATCTCATATCTAGTCTTCAACGGGTTAAATGACTTACAAAATCCTCACATTATATGTAGGCCCTATGAATAATCATTGAAACCAATCACCTTGGCAACAAGCTCTCCAGCTGCACCCTGGTCTCCTCCGGTGTGGCTGATTTCACCCACTTCAGTCTGTTGGCGATGCGGTGGACGTGTGTATCCACTCCTATCCCCGTCACTTCATGCCATCCAACGTCCATGATAATGTGCGCCATCTTGGGGCCAATGCCAGGAAGTTGGATCAGCTCTTTCAATGTGGGTGGAATGTCACCATTGTACTTATCCTTCAAGATTTGAGTGGTTTTCTTTATGTACTCAGCTTTCCTCTGGGAGGTAGCAAAATATAGGGTGAGGAGGGTCAAAGTATTCATAAGTTTCAATGCAGATGCTCCAAGTCAATATGTGATTGTCAGTCAATGTTACCTACAATGAAACCAAAAATATCCTAAATTGCCAAAACACTGGTATGAAAACATGGTTTGATTGCTGTGATATTCCCCTAGAAATGTTGTTACATATCATCTTTGTAATATGTACAGTGACTACAGTCAAATAAAGTCAATTTTATTGAACTGAATACAGAACCTCATCACTGCTCTGTAAACTTTGTCCTTTCATGATTTTAAGATACACCTGATGATTGAAGTAGAAATCAGAATCAAATGTGCCATAAAAGCAGAATTATTCTTGAACTCAAGGATGAGATACAAATACACAAACATTGACACTTACTTTCTGAGATTTCTGATACTTTTGATGCAAAATGTTATGTATGGGTTTATTAAACCTTAAATACCTTGCTTGGATGAATGTGAACAATACACACTCATAAATATCCTCATTCATCACATATTGATGTGGTTCTTGAATTACACTGTATGGCCACATCTCATGCACGACTCGATGGAATTGTCCCCAAATTATCAACACTGTATGAACTAACCAATTGAATACAGGCATCATGGACTCTTTACCTTAAGTTACAAGCCTTAACTCCCCCCCCCCGATTGTATTACTGATGCTAATATCAGCAATCTGTACTCATCTAATGAGAACAGTCCAGAGGTAAACACCGAAGGCATGACCTCAGAAGCTGCCCTATCCAGTCACCAGAATGAAAGTACATGTAGTACTACAGCCTCCTGTATATGCAAGAATTTGGAGTTTCTGAATTTCATTTGTTTTTACTTCCACACATCACCAATAAGATTTTCTTGAACATACTGTGTGCAATCCCCATTGACAAGCACACCTATTACGTGTGGTCCTAAGCAAATATAATGACCACATATGCCCAACACTGAAAAAACTAGCAATTTGTGTACAATGTAGAATGAATGCAGTGCCACAAAATATTGTATCCATTTCAAAATTTCAGTAATAATGTTGGACCCAGAAATAAATTAATAAACAGCCTTCTGAATTCTTGAGTCCTTAATTTTCATATCATAGGCTATGATACAATGTTACTTTAGCCTTATAAAAGCAATATTTTCAATATAATTTTTATAAAAGACTGAATTTCAAGGCAATTTTGTATGCCACTACTGCATAAAAAAGGCCACCCATTAATTTGTACAAAAAGTATGGAGTTGTCCCTACGTGTGTTGACAGTTATCTCATGCTATCCCAGTACAGTTTCCTGTGTGAGCTGCCTCATGGGATTTACATTAACTCTAAACATGCCACAGAAGTTAAACCTCTATGGACTTTATGTGTATTGGTGCAGATCTGCAACTTCGTCAAGTTAAGAGTTAAATATTAAATATTGCATAATTTGCATGTACCTTCCAGAAACCCACTGGATAGATCAGGTCCATTATGTCTCTCTCTGGAGTCTTGAGAATGTTGTCAACTGTCAAGCCATGATTGCGGAGTTTGGTCATGGCAGCTGATGTTACCTGGTCCTTGGTCTGGCTCGAAAGCATCAACGATATGAGAACATGGTAACGATATACCTGTATGATCAAAAGGAAACCTGTGAAAATTTCAGTAATAACTAATTTTGACAAGGTTGTCAGACTCAAATAGATCAGGACCTCTCTTGATCAAGACATTTGCAACGGCTTAGACCATCTACATGGGTGGATCGGGGGGGGGGGGCCAATTGCCCCCCCCCCTTTGGTGAAATTCTATAACAGGGATTTTCAGAACATTTTCACCGCCACGCCCCCCCCCCCCTGGAATTGTTGGATCCACCCCTGCGGCCATCTTACTGATTGCTCTAGGGCTACGCCCCTTGGGTGTCACTCACCACATTAGGTGCTACGCAAGCACGTCCACAAAAAGTGTCGAAAAGGGTCTGATTTCAGCCTTAAAGCATCAATGTTTTCCTTTAAAAAGGGGGTGTTTTTCAGCTTCGATAGGGCATCAAATAATGAAGTAGGTCTTTAACGTAAGGGTATCAGGGTTAGGGTATAGGGTGTAATTCACCATTAGGGTCCATTTTTAAAAGTGTGCACGCCATTAGTGGTCGCACATCACAAATTGAGAGGCGCAATGCCTACCGGGAAGGCAGTACAATGATGAGGTCATTGCCTGGATGCACTAAAAAAATCTTTAAAAATAAGCAGAGTGGAAAATTACCATATTTTGTGGTCTGATATATTAAGCGAGGACTATAGCTTCTACAGGTGTGCACTAGGGTGGTTCTTATTTTACAAAAGTCTGAAAAACCATGGTCTCACCCCTTAAAATGGTTCAGTTCCATGAAAAAGTTATGTTGTCAAAATTTCAGGAACATTGAATAATATTTAGAGGTAGCTCAAAGGCCTCAAAGTTGGGTGCTCACAAATTAGAAACCCATGTAGTCCCACATACAGTGATTTATGTAGGGTGCACAAATCGTACCATGGAACTGCCATTAATGAACAATTTTCATGGGCTTACCTACGCATACTAGGGTTAGGGTTAGGGATAGGGTATCCTAACCCTACCCTAACCCTAAACCTAACTCAAGATACTTGCTGGATACCTTAAAGGTTAATGACATGATTGGGAACATAAGTTTGAAAATGCCTCAAGGAACCAATTGAGTTGAAACATATATAGTATATACAGTGTACCAACTATTATGAACTATACACCAGCTGGAGTGAATCTCCCAGCTGGAAGGATTTGTCTTTACTTTGTTTACTTGAGAAGAATCAAGCATGGACATACCAGTATTTTATTTCTCTCTTGCCCTAATAGGTATAAATCCCATAGAAAGCTACACAACAGATTTGCCTGCCACAAGGGATATTGACTTTTAGAATGAGTCAATGTTTGGCCACAAGATTTTCACAGCAGAATCATTGCATAGTTTACTTGATTCTAGAATAGTTTTAGCACTAGTTAACATTGTTTAACTAGCAGTTCTCACAGCACAAAGTGCAATGTTTGTTTGAGTTCAGAAAAACAAGAGAAGTACATAAAAAACACATTTATATTTTCAGTGAGTTGATGTCAAGGCAATTACAATTGAGCATCAGGGGATACTTTGTTCTTAAAAAAAATCCCTCAATATTGTTCTAACATGCATGCCTGATGATCTACTGGTCAGGGGAAAATCTGTATGGAAGAATACCCCTAAAAAATTGCTCTAAAATGCCTGATGACCTACTGGTCATCATGCATCTTAGAGCTATTTTCAAGGAGTAATTAAGGAGTACTCATAATGCAAAGAGCCATGTTTGAAGTAAAAAATAAATGGAAGTACATACACAAATTCAATTACCGTTTATGTATTAAAGTAGAATAAGATTGAGCATCAAGAATATACCCACTTAATAAATATTGTTCTAAAATGCTGGATCAACAGGATTTAGAGGTTCTCATGGCACAAAGTGCCATGCTTGCTTGAGGTACTGTTGTTATTTATGTTAAGCTGATTGCTGTTAATGTACTTATACAGACTGAGCAACCCCCTAGAATTACTCTATTGTGACCAACAATCACTTTTTTGCTGAGTCTTTGTTGGTCACAACCCAGGGTCACAACCAACTTTGGGCACTAAATAAAGACAAAATTTAACCATGACTAAGTTCAAAATATTTGAGATATAATCCTCCATGCTCTAAATGTCTGTGATAAGGTCTAGAAGTGAAGCCTTGAAAAAACTTGTACTTCATAGTGAACATTTAGTTTTCTAAAAGAGTGGAAATCTTGACTTATCCAGTGTGATCTTATCCTGACCTTGTCTATTTCCTCCCATATATTATGTAATATGTGTGACTATTTAATAGTCAACCCAAGCAATAAATTAGGGGGGAAGGGGGGGGGGGGTAGGGGGGTTATCTATGCATACCATGCCCATGGCAGCATATTCCAAACTTTTATATGGTAGGATGTTTATTTGTTCATTTAAGCACTATTATGTAGCTCAGATCGAATTTTGACAATTTGTTTTACTTGAAGTTCAACAATGTTATATTGGGGTTAGTCCTCAACTTGTGCTGCAACTATTCTAAAATCAAGTAAACTATGCAAGGATTCTCCTGTAGAATCTTGTGGTCAAATGTTGACTAATTGTTAAATAACTACTGTCAATATCCATTGTGGCATGCAAATCTGTACAGCTTTCTATAGGATATTTTCTATCAGGGCACAAGAGAACTAAAATGCTGGTATGTTCACACTTGATTCACCTTAAGTAAACAAAGTAAAGACAAATCCTTCCAGCTGGTGAATAGTTCATATTCATAATAGTTGGTATATATGTTTCACCTCATTTGGTTCTTGAGACATTTTCAAGTGTTTCCAATCATAACATCAAACCTATAAGGTATCCAGCAAATATCTAGGGTTAGGGTTTAGGGTTAGGCTTTAGGGTTAGGGTAGGGTTAGGATATCCTATCCCTAATCCTAGCCCTAGTCTAGGTAGGTAAGTCCATGAAAATTGTTTATAAATAGCAGTTCCACATGTTGTGATTTGTGTACAATACATAAATTACTGTATGTGGGACTGCATGGATACCTAATTTGTGAGCACCCAACTTTGAGGCCTTTGAGCTACCTCTAAATATTATTCAATGTTCCTGAAATTTTGTCAGGATAAGTTTTTCATGCAACTGAACCATTTTAAGGGGTGAGACCATAGTTTTTCAGACTTTTGTAAAATAAGAACCACCCTAGTGTGCACAAGTTGGAGAAATCAGGGTTGTAGTATTTTTAGTGATTTTTTTAGTGCAATGTTACAAGTTGGCTATTTTGGGCATTTAGCAGAGGTTCTGCATGGTTAGTCTTGAACCGAGGCGCTTAACTTTTTTTAGAGCTGGAAAACATCACAAATCATGTTTTTTATTGGAAAGCAGACATAATTTCCCTTCACCTGCTTCGATAAAAAAAAAACTCTATGTTTCGATTAAATTTTGAGAGTGCTTTGAAGTTGCTGCATTTAACATAGGTTTCTATGGGCCCCTGGAAAGGTGCTGTGTACCCTGTACTGGAGACTAGCAACGCACAGCGTTCGTCTGCTGCAGAAGTGCAGGGGTAGTTATCTGTTGGAAATGACGTTTTATCTCAATTTCTGAACTTCTAAAGGCCCAAATTGTTCAGAAATATAAATACTCTATTAAAGGGGTAAGTCAAATAAGGAAATACGTGTGTTAGTGTGTATATTGCGTGCAATTTGGGATTTTATCCTGGTTTAGCGGCGGAGACCACCATTGTGCATGTTCATAAGGTGGAATCCTTAGTCCCACGTGTAGATCTATACAAATTGTGCCACAGTATAAATTGATTGAATATGATTAGAAGGTTGAAAGATTTATTTCATGAACAAATCTTGCAATCATTCTCTTTTATGGAATATCCATTTTGTTACCTTACGCCCTGTTCAAAATTCAGCAAATAAGGGTGTGTCATTCAGATTCAGCTGCCATGCCTGGGATTAAAAGGGAGTGGGGGGGGGGGTGGTGTTACAACACCCTTTAGAATTAGTATTCAGCCTCGTAAATTATTGTTTGTTCATTAAAACCAAACTTTGAGAGATTACAGTGAGTGGAATGGAAAAACCTGAATAACACTTTGTAACTAAATAGACATTTTGATCATGGCAGGGAGGGAGATATAAATGTCACAAACTGACATTCTGGAGCCCCTTTCCCCTCCAATATTTAATTTTAGTAACTAAAACAAAAGACCTAGACCCCGTTTACAGTGCAGGGCCGGGCCGAGCCGCGGCCGAGCCGCGGCCGAGCCCGGCTTTAATTGCGGTACTCGGCCCTCGAATTATGTGCGTTTACAGTGCCGAGCTCTGCCCCGCGGCTATATAACTTCACCTTACAATATTTTGTCGTAGTGGCGCTATGCATGTAAAAACAAACGCATTATTAGGAGGCGCGCCCGTGGTCACAGAAGCGAAGGTGCATCAGCCGCTTTTGGCCCGAGATGCGTTTACAGTGAAAAGGCCGGGCCGAGCCGCGGCGAGCCGCGGCGAGACTACCTCTGAGGTTGCCAAATTGCGCGGCGTTTTTGGCCCGCATTTGGCCTTTGAGCGTTTACAGTGAGGCTCGGCCGGGCTCGGCCGCGGCTCGGCGCGGCCTCGGCGCGGCTCGGCCCCCACTGTAACGGGGTCCTAGAGCCCTAGATACCCTACCCCTCCCACCTCACAATTATACATTCATACACAGATCTGCATGCAACATACTCCGTGGATTTCTCTGACTGAAAACAGCTAATGTGGTGTATGTTTGGGGATAATGGGGGGGGGGAGGTACGTTAGTAAGCTAGGGTGATTGGTGGGGTATGGGAGTGGATTGTGAGGTGATGTTCTCAATGTCAGGTAGTGATTTTTTTTGGGGGGGGGCTGTTGATTCAGGTCAGTGGCATCAGTTTACGTTCACACAGAATATAGCAATGAGCAAAAATACATCAAATCCTGTGTTATTCTAAATCCAGGCAATGAATTACACTTTGGCTTCTTATTCTGTTGACGACCTTTGTTTACTGATGTTCTTTATAACATATTTTTCTTTTTACGTAACTGCATGAAGACTTTGAAATGTTGGTAATCAGGAACAAACTGCTTAACTGATCTGACCACACAAGATCAACCAGGCTAAGCTATATCATAGAAAGACAAATGTGAATGGAATGCATATATAGCCCACAATTGTAAGAGAGGTAGGGGGTGGGGTCGGGTGCTCCTCAGTTTTAACTAGCCATGTTGCCTGTGGCAAATGTCATATCATTGTAATCAGTAATAACTATTCTTCATAATCAGAGGGTAGAAAGAGACTTTTGGATCATAGTGTTACTCTATAGGTTGCACATCACAAATTGAGAGGCGCAATACCTACCGGGAAGGCAGTACAATGATGAGGTCATTGCCTGGATGCACTAAAAAAATCTTTAAAAATAAGCAGAGTGGAAAATTACCATATTTTGTGGTCTGATATATTAAGTGAGGACTATAGCTTCTACAGGTGTGCACAAGTTGGAGAAATCAGGGTTGTAGTATTTTTAGTGATTTTTTTAGTGCAATGTTACAAGTTGGCTATTTTGGGCATTTAGCCGAGGTTCTGCATGGTTAGTCTTGAACCGAGGCGCTTAACTTTTTTTAGAGCTGGAAAACATCACAAATCATGTTTTTTATCGGAAAGCAGACATAATTTCCCTTCACCTGCTTCGATTTAAGAAAAATCTACGTTTCGATTAAATTTTGAGAGTGCTTTGAAGTTGCTGCATTTGACATAGGTTTCTATGGGCCCCTGGAAAGGTGCCGTGTACCCTAGTGGTCCAAATTGGATTTTGTGAAATTGCGTGGAATACGCCATTATAGGGTCCATTTCTAAAGTGTGTAACTGTGTATGCCATTAGGGGTCCACATTGGAGTTTGTGGAATCACGTGGAATATGATATTAGGACCCATTTTTGCAGTGGGTGGACGCGCTTGAGTAGCACGTAATGTGGTGAGTGAACCCCCCCCCCCCGACCCCCCCCCCCAGAGGCTACATTAGTGTAGAAAAAGTTTCAATGTACATTTGTAAAAATAAAATAACATAAATCATGTACTTCATTTTCCGAGAAAATGTCATACATATCCCGGCATATATAGGCCTATGACTCCCTCCCTGTTACACTTAATTCTGTCAAAACTGCCAACAAATCTCTTCTCACTCATCTCCCACCCACCCCCCCCCCCCCCAAAAAAAAAAACATGTAAACAGAAAATGTGTCACAGAACTGAATGCCAGAGGCATCAATCCATTTCCTGGATGGGGCGGGGGCAAAAAGTTTTAAAAAAAGGTTTCAACATTTTTGGCACCAAATGTCAGTATAGAATCGAAAATTAAGTATAATATTAAGTTTAATGGTTTTGTTGCGTCTTACAGTGTAAGTTACACATTTTTTACTACATATATCCTTGCATTACGTTTTATGAATTTTTCAAGTTGTCAAAATTTATTGGTGGGGCAAATTGATATGTTTGCCTCCACCCCCCCCCATATGATCGAGGTGGCAACCGCTCCCCTTGCCACCCCACGATCGACACCCCTGCTGAATGCTTCCTCTAGATATATTGTCTGCATCCATGACTCTTAACCTGTTAGAGATGGTTTGATTTTGATTAACATACATTCTCCATAGACCCCAGCATGAGATATCTCGATCGTGCTATTATCTCCAACAGGTAAACTGCTCCAAACTAGAATAACTAGTGTTGCATATACATATATATACCTCAGGCTGTGCGGAGGAATCACATATTTTCTCCGCTCCCATGCTGTCAACTGGAGCATCACGGTTTTTCCTCATCTCTCGAATATTTTCAAGTTGTTCCTTCCACTTTATTGGCTTGATATTCTTTGTCTTTGAGTTGGAATTGCGATCACCTCTTCCAGAATTATCTTCATCTGGTGTTTTGGCTCCACTACCCGATTCCTTTCTCCATTTAGATTTTGAACTTCCCTTAATGAGGACATCCTCCGAGTTGTTTCCATGGAGACCAGCTTGAACCTTCCTGACCTCTGATTCGTCTGTACATTCATCATCATATGATACCTGGATGTGTCTCCGCTTCTGAGTTTTAGCATCAGAAACTGGTTTCTTTCCATGTTGTTTACAGCCATCATTTTCAGTGGAAGTCTTCTTTACTTTAGAATTCAGTTTTGCAGACAATTTTGCAGTTGTCGATAGACCCATCTGTGACTGTGCATTTCTGCGCGAGCGTGTAACTCTGCCCTGAAAATAAGGGGATGTGATTAGACTACTATCCTTACTGGAAGATGCCATCACGATAAGATGAGAAGCAATCCTTGAATTCCAACAGGTCCGCGTTAACTGGCACGCTCCGTACATTGGCATCAATTTTACTCCGACAAGACAACCATCGGACGCAAAAGTCATGAAAGGTGCCCGTCGGGTCGGGTCGCCTGCTTCGCTAGGAAGTTTGGACCATGTTGAGTAAGTTCAGTCGATTGGACGCGCGGGCTCGAAACCAAACACGTTTCCGTCCATACTCGGTCAACCATGAGACCAACAATAAACGACCAACCTACTTCTCTTGGTGCATGAACACACGCCCATGGATGCACCGTGCACGTGTATTTCGTGTACCGCGGGAAAAAAACCGAAATGAAAACAACAAATTGGCAACTGAGGCTAATAATTCAGCAGAAAATGTTGCTTGCAGTTAGTGATAAATATTTTCATAATCAGACTGAACCAATAAAAAATAAAAAAATGTGGCAAATATTTGTTAATGTTAAAATTGTATGTTGAATTATTTTGTACAAATTTAGCACTACTACATTTTAACGAGGCTTGAAATTATGCCCGTAAAGGCGCGCGCGACCGATCTACCCAATTTGCTAGTAGAGTGTGAACCAACGACCCTAGACAAGCTAAATCTCTATAAACCCGCTCTGGCTGAATCCATCCAGGGTAGCGCGTTAGCGTCGATTTACGCAGTGACGTTTTGGCGCATATGCCTACAGGGGAGTGTTTCATGAAAGGACTTGTCGGACCTTTTATCCGACAAGCCTTGTTTTATCCGACAGTTACCATAGGAACTGTGCTTCTCAGCCAATCAAAATTAAGAAAGTTGTCAGATCTGACATCTTGTCGGACAAAAAATGTTGATGAAACGCTCCCCAGGACGAGTAACTCCGAGTACGCACTGGGAAACTGCCGGGGGTGACAATGACAATGACAATGACAATGACAATGACAATGACAATGAATTTTATTTCTTAAAACGGCCCCTCCTGGGGCATGGAAGAAATACAATTGGTGTAAAACTCACGAGAAATTAATAAATCTTTCGAAGTCAAAATAACAAATATATATATATATATATACTATATAGCCTATATGTATATAAATTTACAATAAATTAAAACATACGATGTCAAAGTGACACATTTACGATTAACTGTTGTTAATAAATGTATAGTACAGACTAATACAAGACAAATACTTTTCTAAACAAATTATTGACATAATTACCTTACAAAATCTGGACAAATTCGTTTAATGTTTATATTGTTACTATTGTTAGGTGCTGGCACCCCTAAAATCCTTCAATATTCTATGCCTCGTTCGTACTTCCGGTTGTACTTGCAAATATTAAGCATCCTGTTAATAGTCAGGTTCGCTATGTCGAAAAAAGGGGGTTCGTTCAAGTTTTGTGGAGATTTGTAACTTTTTACAGTTTTGGAAAGGCCAGAGTCCACTGAACGCGGAAACCAATGTTGCCATTTGGATGGAGCCAATCTAAAGCCGCCATCTTGGATTTCAAAATGGCCGCCATTTCTCCCTGGTTTTATCAATAACTATAAAACTAAGCAAAATATGAAGGTCGTTCCAACGGCTTTACCCATGTTTTGGGGGTAGAGGAAAATGATGGTGCATGTAAAAATTCATTTTGATAACAGACAATTTGAAATTCAGGCTGGCTGCCATGAGACAGTTATATGTTCAGTATGTTAGGAGCCCAATATTCGTTCAATATCGATGGAGATTTGCAGCTTTTGTCATTTCTTGGAAAGAAGTAGGTTTAGTTGACACAAAACCAAAGTTTCCATTTGAATATCCGTTATCTTGAATTTTAAAATAGCTTCCCTTTTTTATGCACTGATTTTATCAATAACTCGAATAGTAAATAAGGTATGAAAGTTATTTTCAACAGCTAAACCTACATTTTGGGGGTATGAACATCGGTGTAAGTAAATCATGATTAATAAGGTTATTTTGATATTCAAGATGGCTGCCATTGAAGATAATTTGCTTATAATTTATTATGCTAGGAGCGACAATGTCTGTTCCATGACGGCAAAGATTTGTAACTTTTGTCTTTTTCTGAAAAAAAAACACATTATTTAGATTAATGCAAACACCGTTATTTTTATTTAAATGGAAGCCTCTTTTCCACCACCTTGAATTTCAAATTGGTCCCCATCAGAGTTTTTATTTATATCTTGAAAAGTTAGTAAGAGATGACACATTTTCAGTGGCTCTACCTACATTAGAGACCTAGAGTAGAGCAGTTTTATATTGATTATGCGCTATATACGTGTCAGTTTATTATTATTATGTGATGGAACCATCTTTGATATGTTTTGACTGTTATTTATCTTAATATTATAATGGTTGCTATTGAAATTGTCTTGTATCTGATTAGTTCAATTATTTTAATCAATTCATTAGAATACATTTACCAAAAGAAGTGATAGCGAAAGTTGCCCGAATTGAAACATCCATTAAATTATATACGTCTGTCTGTATATCCAACCACATAGAAGTTAGCTGATTTCAGACAATGACAACAAACCTAATGCAGTTCGCTGATCTACTCCTTCGATCATTGTTAAAAGGACAGTCACGTCGTCTGCTTGACACCTGAAATGGATAATCCACACTTGCATAAAGGTCCCCTGTTGTCATTAACCAAACCCTACACTCAGTCTGGTTTAGACCTCTTCAATAATTCCATAATGTAAAAATCCATGTGGTTATATTTCTGCATTTTTAAATTCGAGGAAAGAAAGGGTACAACGTTTATAATCACCAGCATTTTTATGTGTACTTGAACATACAAACAACTATTTCAAATTTCATTTATAGTAAATTTTCGAACATGCCCGTTGTCTGAATAACTTACTTTATGTCTATTTTTTTAAACATACTTACTAACTTGCTTCGCTCCATTATTGTATTTGAATAATTATATCAAGAATATTTGAAAAAAATATGTCGGATCTAAAGACAACTTGACTGCAACACTTAATTAATCAAAGGAAACTGTTTTCGCAGTACAAAGCAGGTCTACATCAAACGTTATCTGAAATGTTGTAAACACACGATTATGTAAAGACTGGTAAACTTTTCGGCATTCAGTATTGCAAGAACACAGGAATCAGTGAAAACAATTAAGATTTACAAACACACCACATCTACATGTTTATTGAGTATTGCCCTTGCAATAACAAGAGACCCTTCCATTATATGACATTAAGTACATGGAAATTGTCTGTAGTATGAATCATGAAGTTATCATCCTCCCAGGAAAATACTTTCTTTAGCAGATCTTAAAAGGTCTGATGTACAAAAGAAGGTTAACTTCACATTACTCTACTTTTCAGAATATGCTTTTCCAATTCACGATAAAGATCTATATGTGAGTATTGTCATCGATTCCGTTCCTCTTTATTCAGTCAATCAAGTAATGCCCTTCCATAGAGTGTGTTTTGTGGCTATGCACCACCATCGTCTTCAGTTCAGATCAGGTTTATTTTTCTAATCAAATAAAAACACAACGATTCACAAATAGTATGAACAAGCGTACAATTTATACAGTATGAATATTATCAATTATTGAAAAATAAATAGGAGACACAAGAAAGTTAAAAAAAACCCCTTAATTTGCTTGGTCCCCCGTACTTAAAAATCAATTTGTGAATACATTGTTACGCATCATTCACAACCGAAAAGATGACAAATGATACCATTATTTGATTTAACATATTTATTATATGGGTATTTTCACGCTTTTCTTCAAAAAAAATTTACAAACATGTCAATCTTTCACAAATGATCGTCAAGTAAATATTCTAACTTACAATGCTAAGGTTACTGTAGCTGGAATTTGAATCGCGGCTCCAGTGCCTGCCAGTAATAGTCCATCCGTTTTTCCCAATTATATCGCGAATGTTGGTTCCAATGTGTAACAGCTGATAGCACTTCTAGATAATTCAGGTCCGGAACAGATGATCCAGATTTCATTAGTAGGAAGTCCAATGGTAATGAGTATGATCCCGATGGCAGATGAGCAGGTTTTCAATGAAATCGGGTGTTGAGCATAACTTTCACAACACAAGTCCCAATTGCAAGCCAGGATGTGTAGTATTGCCAGAATTAATCACAGGCTATCTCAGGTATAAACAGGCAGGTCCACACACAAAATCTTTATATAAATCCACAGGTGTGTTGCCGAGCACGGTCTAAATGCAGTTACTATTACACATGTGCTGGAGCTGAGATGACACGAATCCGAACTAGTCCAAAACAACTGATATTATTCAAACCCTCTTTAGGGTCTTTAAAAGGGGGGGGGGGGAATCATCCTAATCCATGCTTGTTAATATGACAAAATACAACAATGTCATGTTCTAGATCTATATTTTATGTAGACTATTCCATTCATAACATTGCTAGAAAAAGGTCACTATCACACTAGGCTTCGCAGGAAATGCCTCTTTATTATGTAATTAGCTTGACCTGGGGAGTTACATTTTTGTCTATGTAATTTAAATTTGCGCCCAGACATTCCACACTGTCTACGCAGTAAAATATTTCAATTTGATTTCACACACATAATGCATCTAATTAGTGGCTAGAGTGCATAGTCAGTAGCATGTAATAAGTAATCACAAATTTTAACGACTTTCCCCATGGAAAAAGAAGATTTTGCCGTAGCCAATTTTTCTTTTACATTTTAAAACAATGATACTCATTAATTGACATAGATATACTACAATATTTAGCCTTACAGCTATATCATCAAATGTTCACTTTCCTGCATCGTGACATTATATCTTTAATTTTTTGAACATCATATTTTAACCATGACAACTTGTCTTTTGTTTGCCAAAACAGCACAATGGTTATTTTTCAACCAAAGAAACTTGTTACAACAGAATCATACATATTTATCAACTGCCTTTAAAATATGTATACTATACCATAATATTTTGTTCATGACTTTTGATTTTATTGAATATTTTGATATTTTTTTTGGCTAGAGCTAGCATGTACGTGCATGTCATAGCTAATCACAATTTTATAACACTTTCCCATGGAAAAAAAGGAAATTTTGCCGTAGCAATTTTTCTTTTACATTTTCAAAACACTGAATCTGCATTACTTTGACATAGATATACTACAATATTTAGTTACAGCCTATATCTACAAATGTTCACTTACTGCATTCGTGAACATTTATACTTTAATTTCTTGACACTCATATTTAACATGAAACTGTGTCTTTTGTGCAAACAGCACATGTTATTTATACCAGAACTTGTTAACAGAATATATACAATATTTATCAACTGCTTTAAAAAATATGTATACTTAAACCATGAATATTTTTTCTGACTTTTTGACTTCTATTGACATTTTGTACATTTTTTTTTTTATACTAAGTATTTTTTCATTAAATAATGAAACTGCTTTATACCATAATTAATAGCAAGGCATTATTGCACTTGATTTTTTTTCACATAAAATAATTCGCAAATCTTTTTGCTAAAATCCATTTGGATTATGGCAATTTCATGTTTTCATATAATGATTGTATAACATATTTACACGACTGATCACACTTTTTTGTGTGACTTAATTTTGACTTCTGTCACTGTGTTTTCTCAATGTAGTACCTTTCGTCTACAAACGATGAGTGCACCATGTGCACAGTTTTCACTTGTCAGGGGAGATCTGGCGGCTTGTGTTCAATGAAGGTATTATTCCCTTTTGTTTGTCAGATACACTTCAACCATATTTTGCTTTGTATCCCAAATCATGAGCAACTATACACGTGTTTCTCGATTTTTCCATTAGGGGTACTCAAAATCATGTGTTTTCGCCCAATTTCGTTTAGACAAACCCGACACTAGGTGGCCCACTCACTTTAAATCTGATTCAGAGTGTCAACATCTGATTCTACTTTTGTCCAACTTCCTCCTCATGGTTTACCACCTGTATCACCAACTGCTGGCTAGACTGTCGTTCAAAGTATTCTTTGGGCATGTTTACATGCCACCCTTTGTTCTTTCCTCTATCCGGAGTACTGACACATTAGTTGACATCATTCAGTTCTTTTTGACACAGTAGGTCATGACTGGCCTTTAACGGTTCACCCTGCAATGGTAGCAACACAGTACTTTGTCACCAGGCTTGAAATTAGTTACTTTGGCTTTTGTCGCGATTTCTTTTTCATGCTTTCTTGGACGTTTTCAAATGTCCCCTAGTAGCCTCACAAAGCTTAAACAGCCTTTCCACGAAACTTTGGAACATGTCAAGTAGGTTTAACTACAGCTGCGGGACATGAACCTCTTTTTATGAGCTTAAGAGTGGCACCTACCTCGTGACCGTACACCAACTCGCAACGGACAATCCCGTGACTCATTCGGGGGTCCCTAGTACGCAAACAACAAGAATGGGATGCCTTATCCCAGTCCTCAGGTACTCTCACATTATGCCCTAAATCATGGTCTTCAGGGTTGCAATGGTAGCGTTCTAACGACCTTGAGAATTTGGGGATGATAAGCTGAACGGACTTCAGCTGCTTGATACCCAAACGATCATCAACTTGAATACATTCAACAATGAAATTTGACCCCTGGTCAGGACTGAATTTCCTTGGGCAACGTACTAGTGAAAAACTGCACTAGAGCCTCTATTACAGTCTTAGCTGTATATTCCTGGTGGAATCGCTCTGGGAAACGGGTAGACTATCCGATGCGATTGTCATGAGGAACTTCATGACTGACTAGTTCTAGGCAAGGGCCAACAGTCAACTAGACCCGACGTGATACGGTTCATCAAATGCAGGAATCGGAATCAATGGTGCCGGCTTGATTGACGGCTGTGCGTTTACCACCACCTGACATGTGTGGACAAGTTTTACAAAACTCAGCCACTTGACGTCAACTTCGGCAATAAAAATGGCTCATGATTCGATCCTTTTGTCTTTCTGACGCCTAAATGGCCGAACCGGTACTCGATGAGGCAATTCTTCAAATCTCATTGCGATAACAGGGAGGACAAAATTGATGACAACAGTCCAATCCTCATAAGCTGGCTAAGGGAGGTCTCACTTCTCATCAAAATGTCATCTTTGATATAATAGCACTCAGGGACGTCAACAGCTCAGCTCAGAACACGCGTCTTGAGGACAAGCTTCTTCAATGTCGCCTGTGTGTGCCTGAACCAAGGAAGACTTACTAACAGCTACACTGCTAGCCTTGGCAAGCTAAAACAAGCACCCTTCATTCAAATCCTTGAAAAAAGTCTCAGCCAACCAAACACCAGAATTTCCTCCACGTCACACAATCGCATGAATCTTGCGCACTAACAGCTGAGCTAGTACAACCAAGCTGGAAAATTCCGGTACTTCTTGCCTGTAACTTCTCCGTTTCAGAACCTTCACTGGTTTTCCAACCAAACACTAATCCGGAAAAATCCTCTGGAAATGCAAATGTTCAGCCTTCAGTAACCTCAACTGGTTTCTTGAACACTGGCACGCAAAACTTGTCACCGCCAGTCATTACCTAGCAAAAAATCACCACCCTCATTGGTAACTCCGGGATGACTCCGAACAGTAACAGCTAGACCGGAAATTAGGTCACACTTCAACTCCACCCTCTATACAGGGACGCGTGAAAACTGCCAAAAATTAGGCGTGTATCAATGCCTTGGCTTCATGCATTATCTGGTGGTCAGTTACACTACCTTCCACCATCAACGTCTGATTGGACCTGTATCCTAGGTAACACTGGCTACCTGCCTCAGCCAGATTACTAGACCTAAACCGCGGGCACTCACCCTGAGACAAGCACGATACTTTTCATCAAACCACTGCTCGCTCTATCGTCAATCGAACGGCGATTTTCTTCCTGTCATATCACTAGTGGGCACATCTTCCTCTCGATAGGAACTTATTTGGCATTGACAAATCCACTTCTTTCTTTTCCTTATTTGTGCAATTTCCAACACTGGGCCTATTAATGCCCTTTTTGTTACATGCACAGTGGAGGAGCGTTTTAATTTCTGCTGAACCTGATTCTATCAAAGAACTGATTTTGAGATGCGGAGTGTGACACTACCACTAGTATTGCCGCTTTTACTTGCACATCTTTTGGCTGGAGCCAGTACTTCTTTTGTGATCTTCTGATGGTTTCCTCTATAACCAGAGAAATTTCTGACGATGGTCTGTTATCATTTTTGAGTTAGCTCCGTCATCTCGTACAGCTGAGCTGCCTTCTCTTAATCTGTGACTTTAATGATCATCTAGTGGGACTCCAGTTTGGAAGCAACATTATCTTTTATTGAACATTCTCCAACAACACTACTCTCTGAGGCTATCAAAATCTTCCCCACTTTCAATGAACATACCACTATCAAAATCATTTCTTTTTTCCGAGAAATCAACATGTGTCTGACCGGCTTGCGGGCCATGTTCTGAAAATTTCTGTCTGTTTAAGCATCAAGTACCAATTTCGTAAGCACTTCACACTGCTTTATTCACAGTAGCATAGTCACCATGCTAGTATCTGCGAGAGAAGATGCGTAACTGTCCTGTGCTACACAAAAACACTGGAGAAGCATGGCCAAAATTCCTGATGCCATTTCAACGTATTAGCCACTTTCTCAACGAGACAAAATATTGTCAAACTCTAATCTCTTCAAATTTGGCACCAAACAACATTCTTCGCGCCACAGTCAAATGTATGGGACTTACTTGTCCTTGTCAGGTTTGAGACATTTCAAGCTCAGCATTTCATTTCCATTTCTAGTCTTTTCATTTTCAAGTTCTGAGGCCTACTTCGTTTTTCTCTTCTTTCTTTCTTCAAATAACTCGGTTTGTACTTTGTTTCTCTTCCAAATTCATATCTCATCTTACTCTCTCTTCAAATTCATTCTCTTAGCAAGCTCAAGCATGTGGTGTTTGATCTACAGCAGTCTGAGCCTGCATTCACAGTTTGAGTTTGTTTTCTGACCTCTCATCGTGATAGTACACTAACAAGTATCTCTGCCTTCTTCATACCCCTGTGTTAATTCAACATCTCAAATCGCATTGGGAATAGCCCTAATTACACTCTTTTCAGTCTTTCCAATCTGTGGAGCACAAATCTGTACCTCTCGGCAACGCCACTTCAGCATCAATGTACTCATGCATGAGTGATACAGTATACAATACACATCAAATATGTGAAAGCTATATTCGTATGTATTCTAGATGTTCGACATCAAATTATGATAATCAAAAATTTCACTGAATTGTTTGTACATGTTGGCTTGTTTTGAATTGTCCATTTCCCGGAAAGCCCCCAAATTGCACGATCAATTCGCAACGAAGATGAACAAATGATACCAATATTTTGATTTACAAATATATTATTATATGGGGATTTTCCCCTTTTCTCAAAAAAATACAAAACAAACTGCTCACAATCTTTACACAATGATGTACAAGTATATTAACTTACAATGCTAAGGATTACTGTAGTGGAATGAATCCGCGCTCCAGTTGATTGCACCAGGTATAGTCCATCAGTATTCCCAAATTATGTCGCATGTTGCGTCTCCATGTGTACGCTGAATAGCACTTCTAAGTTATAATATGCCGTCCGAACAGATGATCCAAGATAATTCCAATTTGTAGACGTCCCCAATGGTATGAGTATGAATCCCGATGCAGAATGAAGCAGCAGTATTCCATTGAAATCGGATGTTGAGCATAACTTACACACAGTCCAATTGCCGCCACGATGATGTTAGTAATTCCCCAAAATTAATCCACAGTGCTATCTCAGGTAATAACAGGCGGTCCACACACCACAACTACTTAATATTAAATCCACAGGTGTGGGCCGAGCCAAGGTTAAAATTGCAGGTACTAATTAACACATGTGACTGGAGCTGCAGATGACAGAAACTCTGAAACTCATGTCAAAACAACTGAATTTTATATCAACCCTCTATAGTCTAGATCTTAATCCATGCTTGTAAATATTGACAAAATACAAACACATGTCTGTTCTAGAATTCTATTTATGTATAGACTGATTCCATTCATAAACATTGGCCTAAAAGAGTCATGAACTCACAACTAATAGGCTCGCGGAAATGCCTCCTTATTATGCTAAGAAGCTGAACCATGGGGAGGTTCACATTTATGTCTATGTAAAATTACATTGCCTCAGATACATTCCACAACTGTACTAACGGCAAGTAAACATATTTCAATATTGATTTCCACAGACACAATAAACTTGCATCTATTAGTTGGACTAGGTAGCATGTACAAGTAGCATGTAATAGATAATCACAAATTTATAAAGATAATAATTATAATTAATTATATATACCTTGTCTGGCGATCTTTTTATCTCTTTCTATGTCAGTCCAGTCATATCATTCAAACTGAGTTTTTTGTTTTCACTGTGTAATTATTGATTTACTATCTCTTAAGATTGTGTCAGGGTATTTGCAATTCCATATACTTCCCTTTTTAATGCAATACCAACGGTAGTTTCAGTACTTTCAAATGTGTGATTGAAGTTTGGAATCCCATTCGTAATGCATGTGTTGTTTTATGAAAAACTCTAATTTACGACAGTTACCAGGAATGTTGTTCTCTCGTGAGTTAAATGTTGGCTCATAATTGCGATCGCGCGGTTATGTGTACCGTCGCAAGAAACTGCGGAGCGCACTGATTGGTTTAAACTGATAAACTCTGCGCGACCTTCGGGCAACGGATGATCGGGCAAGTTATTGGAACGGCCGGTGCACGTCGAGTCACGGATTTTATGAATAAGACGTCGAGTCTCATTTGGAAATGATGAGCTTTAACGGTCCAGATGTTTCACAAACTCAATATTTTACCCTAGTCTCTATGAGGAGCCTGATTTATTTAAATTAATCTTAAATTGTATATGTATTTCAGTATGATATTGCCGTAATGTAGTATGTATTTTTGACGTGCAAATTAATACGTCACAAATCTGAATCTCGATACGCGGGGGTACTTCCTTCTTTCATTCACACATTGCTAGTCATTTTTCTTGGAGGCAATGATTAATTATGTCATTAAATGTAGTAATAATAACGTGACCGTTTTTCTGTGGACATGATCATAGATTACCTTGGCTATGTGGTGAAATCAAGACTGCGGGAAAGTCTGGAAATTTATGTTGAAACTCGCTTTGTGGTTTATCTGGCGCTATGAGCTCTGAATTTGTTTGTAGTGTTAAAAATATATGATATCTTGCTTAGATCAAATTTTTAGTTGAAGTAGCTGTTTCTTCGAGGTAATGGAACTTTGAGCTATACCTTATTTGAAGGGGATTTCTGATCATTAAAACATCCACTTCGAAAATTTGAAATTTTAAGTGGATTAAACTTGGTTTGTGGTCTATTCTGGCGCTCCTATAATTACAGCTCTGACTTTTTTTTGTTGTGTGTTAAAAGTGAAGAACATGTAGTCAAATGAATCCATCAGAATCAAATGAGCAAGGACTGTAAGGAGGCGAGATTATAAAAGACGTGAGGTTTGTTGGGGTTTCGTTGTAAATTACACAGTCATGATCGACATTGTGAATACGCGAAGTTCTGTTTAAAGAAAAAAAAAAAATGAAAAAGGGCATTCTTCTCCTTAAGAAGGGATTTTTTTTGTGAGAGAAGAAGGCGACCGTCGGAGAGTTCCCTCACGAAAACACTTTTTATCGCTTGAAAAGCACATAAATAGAGCCATGTTTTCAAGGGAAAAGATGGAGGGCCCAATTTTTGCCACCCCCGAGGGCACTAAGTTGAGAGGCCAATGCCCCTTTGGGCACATGATGTGCTCTTCGTTCAAGTATTCTTTTATACGATGTGCAATAGGGCAAAATACATGTAAAAAACAGTTTCAAAGTAAAGGAAATCACGAATGTGCTTATTTCAAACAGGTTCACTTCACTCAGTAAGGGTTATACATACAATCAAAAGAAGGCACATTCAACTTTCAACATTTTGCCTTTGCCTTATTTGACTTAAGTGAAATGGGGGGGGGGGGGGTTAACAGTATAGGAGGGCCTAATTTGCTATCCAAGAGGGCATTAAGATGTATGCCATGTGCCTTTTTCTGCACAAAATGTTCATCTGTTCATGCCGGGGGAGAGGGGAGTACTTGCCTAGTAAGGTGAACGGAGTGTGCCGCTCTAATAGGGTGACTTTTTCGAGAAAATCTTAAACATGGGTATATTTAGGGAAAAAATCCTTAAACTATGGGTCATGATTTTCGAAATTTATGCATTTACACTTAGATTTTCGCCTATTTCATCGCCTAAAATGCTAAAAAAAAAACCACATTTTCTTCACAAACACCTTAATAATAGGTCCATTTTTCGCAAAATGACCCTTAAAAAAGGTCAGGTTTTTCGACTTCAGCGGCACCCCCGTCGGCACCAAATCTGAGTACCACCCCCCCCCCCGGGTTCATTGAACATAATTTACCCAATAATGTCTCCTCTGTACTGAATACATGTACGCGCCCCGTCAAGGACAAACAAGAAAGAAATGAAGCATAAATAAGAACTTAGTAATAAAGAAAATCACTTCACATCGACAAAAATGTGCTAGAATTTTTTTAAAAGTGTCTTTTTCAAAGGGCACATGTGTATTTTGAAAAGAGGGCATTCTTTCGTTTCTGATTTTTTGTGGGAGGCGCAAGTGCCACCCTGTCCCCCCCCCCAGTTCCGCCATCGCCTGCGATCCTGGATCTGGATCTGGATCTGGATATGGTACTCTGAAAAGCTCCACGGAGCATCACTCAGAACGAGACTGTAAAGTCGCCGCTGCTCATACAATTGTAAATGTTTGTGTAGAGCGCCTCGAAAATTTATTCATGTCTTGAATTGATGTAATGTTCCGGTAGGAGTTCCATGTTCTTGCCGTGTTTGGGAAAAAGGAATATAGGTGCGGCTGGGAATTTGAGTGAGGATAGCGAACTGGTTAGTTTGGTGCTCTGGTTGCATACGTGTACGAGATGATGGAGCTGTTTGCATATGGATGAAATCTTGGTATGTTCAAGTCGACATGATTAAATGTTATTTTCTGAAGCATGACAAGGCTGTTGTACTGTTCGTCTACTTTGAAGTAAGGGAAGCTTCAGACGTTGTAACATAGATGTAACTGAACTTGATCGGCTGTAGTCACATTGTAATGACACGTGCTGCTCGACGTTGGACACGCTTCAAGCTGGTCTTTATTTATTTTAGTGTGTGGATTCCATACGGAACTGCAGTATTCTACGTGAGGCCTAACAAGGCTTTTGTAGGCTTGTGTTTTCACATTATTGCGTGCATTACTCAAATTACGCCGGATAAATCTAGAACGCTATTGGCTTTCGCCGAAACTGTATCTATATGCCGTTCCATTTCATATCGGACGACAAGGTGACTCCAAGATATTATGATGACTTTTTTCGCGGTAGTGTTTTACCGATAAAGTATAGTTAAGGTGATAGGCGATCTCTTTCTTGTGAACTCTCATGATGTTACACTTTGCAGCGGTTTAAATCTCATTTGCCACTTTCTTTCCCCATTTTGCGATCTTGTCGAGATCCCGTTTGAAGGTTACGACAGTCTTTCTGATCTTTCACCGGGCTGAAGATAAGGCAGTCATCGCAAAGAGCAAAGTTTAGATGATATGTTGTCTGGGAGTCATTTATATAACAAAGAAAGAGCAAGGGTCCTAACACCGTTCCCTGCCGAACACGAGAGCTTAACATGAACAGATTTAGATGATTTACCTTGAATGGACGACTGATTGTTACTCGGTTAGTTAAAAAATCGGAAATCACGGGCAAGAAGGGATTTCTAACCCGTAGTGTTCAGTTTAGTAGTAATCGCATGAGGCACTGTATCAAAGGCTTCTCAAAGTCCAGTATTATTGCGTCTACCTGTTTGGTTTTATCTACCCCATTAAAGATGTGATGCATTGTTGACAGAAGTTGAGTTTCCAGAACGGCGGGTCCTAAATCCATGTTGATGGTCACAGTATATCAAATTCCTGGAGATGATTCAGATGTGCACGAAAAATGATGTGTTCAAATCTTGATGATATGGAAGTTAGCGATACTGGTCTGTAATTGGCTGCGTCTGATCTACTCCCCTTGTTTGAATATGGCGTGAGATATTAGCTTTTCTCCAGTCTTTTGGAAGTTTGCTGATTGAATATCTGAAGCTTTCATGAAGAGAGATCCGTTGTAAGTTGTGCGCGGAACATTTTGAGATGACCCGGAAAAAAATAACCCGAAGTCTAGTGTTTTAAAGATTTTATTTAGGGACTTATACTGCAATACAAATGTTGTGGCTTATCAAGGGGAGGGGGGGGGGGCGGGGTTGCTGGACTCCTTGATCCACCCATGGTGTCTGCTTCTTTTAAGTACATTTTTATGAATAACTCACCCTATGTACACCATTCTGCTAATCCATAAGGATGAATATTGCAGTCATATAATTAATCGTTTAGTGGCGGCCATCTTGGAATCCAATATGGCGGACATATCAACACTGACTATGACAAGTTATCTTTCTTCGTATCAATATCTTTGTGGGCATATAACCTTAAAAGTTAACGCAATATCGAGTTTATTAACAAAGATATTAACTGAAACCCGGGACTGAAACCTGTAAAACGGCGGCCATTTTGAAATCCAAGATGGCGACCCTAAAATGAATTGTTGCAAATGGCAACATTGGTTTTGGTGTTGAGTAAGGTCAACTCTTTCAGAAAATGCCGTTAGTTGCAAATCTCCACGAAAATTGAACGAAAATACATAAGGAACCTGACTAAAAATCTCAAATGCTAAATCAACATTCAAAAGAACCAGTCCGAGGAATGACAATACGTTGTAAATGTTGCATGTTGATCTTTTTATAGACAGTTGCATCATTTTTTTTTTTTAATCGAGCTGGATAAAATAGATAATCGTCCAGAAAAGTGCTGCCTCCGTGTACGAGTTCAGTGCCTGAGCTGAGCGGCGAGACAAGATAGCAATTCGGTTTGTAAAGTGTATCGCCCTCTCTTGCTAGATGCTATATAGTGTTGTGATCATTGATGCTTTGGTTGTGTTTTATGTTGATTGAACAGAATTTGGAACATAGACTTGGTCCTTTTAGCTGGGCAAGTTTGATTGTTCCTCATTTTGAGGTAGTGGATATCAACGCTGAAGGTATATACGTGGTAAGTTTTTTGTCGAATGTGGGAATCAGCCCTCAAATTTATGTTATTTCGTAGAATTCATGATGGTGCGACGCGACTATATTGTGGAGTGCATGCACGTTCACACGCACTGTAGCCAGTAACACCATTTAGATTCTACACACAAACTTGGCAATGCCAATGGCAGTTTGTTAGCCAGGCGAAAAGGGGTGGTGCGATTACGCGTCCGTTAAACTTCCAGTGTCCACATCTGCTTAGCCTGTACACTTTCCCCGTGTTTTAGGTCTACCTTACATTGTAAATATGTGTATTTACAAAGATCCAGAATTACTTTTCATAAAAATCTTAGAGATGGTGATTTTCTGTTTCAAAAAATGGTCTTTTGTTTCCATTTCTATTCTACAACCATTCCGCCGTTTCAACTTGTTACTTGATCTCAAAATGGTAATTCTGTTTTGTCATAGACTCATAGAAAATATAACGTCCGTACTGGTTAAATCGCCACTTTGAGTGAATGTTTTACATTACCTTCTATTATAATGACTTCAGCCTGGAAATACGAATCCTAGTTGTAATCCTTTATATTTTTTCTTCCAAATCCACTTTAATTTATATCTCCTGGAAGTCGAAAATATTTCCAAAACATCGTTGTATTTCTTGCCTCCGTTACTGGCGAAATGTTTGCCCCGGCATCGTTAGTCGCCGACGCGTGTTATGTCAATGCAACTAGCGTGCGGGACTGTGTGGTGCGAACGCTGTACAAACCCTATGGCAAAATTGTTAGCTGCGCATAACACGTAAAGAATAGCCATTGCGCAATCGATCGATCGCGATCTGGCTCATTCACAATACACGTGTTCTCGCGCGTTCGCCGCGGCCTGTTTTATCGCCAGTTTTGCAATATTTGTTTAATGTAGTATCGCCAATATATCTTTTGATTTATGATAATTGAAATTTGGTATTTTGTGCATTTTTAAATGATGTTTGGATAATACTTAGTAAAAGTGTTCTGAAAACGTTGAGTGCAAGTCAGCCATTTTGTTGTATCGCGTGCGTGAACGCGAGTGTGTATGACCAATGGCTGAACGGCTTGTGGGCGGTACAGACGACATCGCGGTGTTTTAAGTAGCGCAAAAAAATTTCCCCGCCCTTTCCGGTAAGGATTTTTACTTTGATTGGTGGATTAGTATTTCAACTCATTATCATTAAATTGATTGACATGTAACATGCGCTCATTTTGACAGAAGGAAAGACTTTATCACCCGTCGGCGACACTACCAGCATGGCGAGTATACCTTAGCGGACGTTACACAGCAAAGACATGAATTCCGTTTTGCAAAGGAGAATTCCATGAATTTTCTCATGAAAAGTAAAGAACCAAACCAGATTTTCCATTTCGATTTAGAGTAACCCGTCCAATTTTCGACCTCCCGCCAAAATCCGACCACACGGGAATCAAAATATTTTTTGCATTGTGAAAAACTCTGTAGATTCTATATTGTATGCACACACTTGCCACATGTTAACACACTATCAAACATGTCACAATCATTGCCCGAATTTGCCCTTAAAATGTCACATTTTATGGGCGAATGTTGCGATGTCGCCGCAATTTTTTAGAAATGCGCCATGCTTAGCACATGTGCTAAGCAGAGAGGGTCAAAGAAATCGCGCTAAAAACCTGGAAAACGAACAAAATTTGACGCGGTTTTTACGTATCGTATCAGCAGACTTGCGTGATCCCTGCCACAAGTATAGGTTGAGAAAAAAAAGCCGCCCAACCAATCAGCAATCAGAATTCTCTTCCGGGCACCGTCGGCGCAGTGTCAGCCGTAATCTGACCTCCTCCAGTGTACCACACGCATTGGAGGATCGCTGGGCCGGAATCACGCCCGGTGCGGCTGTCCACATGCGCGCCGTTTTGCCGCTAGTTATGCGGCGCGCGCATGCGGCGTGAAGCGAACACACAACGCGCGCGCGCGCGGCATAGATAGGGTTTGCACAGGTGGTCGAATCATGGCAAGGGGAGGTCGAATTATGGCATGGGGGTGGTCGAATCATGGTAAGGGGCGGTCGAATCATGGCAATAAAAGTGACGATAACAAACATATTATTTTGAATAAATAAATGATACTTTTATTAGTTCATAAATACATGACATAAAGATAAGATTATATACTTTAATTACAAATACAAATTGATTCCCAGGAATAGGTGCACTTTTCTTGGATTGGAACACTTGACTGCTGCTCCTGTCTTGAACATGTTGAACCAGTTGAAGCATGTCCTCTATCATCAAATTTACCAAGGGAAGATGTAGCAGACTGGTGTAAGGGATGGACATCTGTAATAACGTTAGGTCTGGAAAATCAAGTAGTGCATTGAAAATGAAACTGCTTTTAGCAGGTCAATGATTTTTTAAAGAATTGTACAGAAGACTTCTCATAAAGCTATGTTAAAATGTTGTTAGGTGATTTGGATAAAGGTTTTAAATTTTTGTGTGAAGTATTTTTGTTTTGTTTATGGTCCTCGTTAAATGTATTGCACAAATCAAAGACTAGGGTAAACTGAGTCCATGCACTCTAGCCAATTTCAGCACGTGAGCTAGTGTTAAGTACTAGTGCAATACCACATGTGATAAGTTACATGTAGTCAGAGATACAGTGAACACAACTGTAGTGTACACTCCCAGGGGGGCCAGTGCCATTACAAGGTGTACACCATGCGCGTGTATGGACTTTCAAAATAGACCCTAAACAAGTAATTTTCTGTCGATCTCAGCATACCCTAAACAAGTATTCGAGTCTGAAAAGATACCCTTTTCAAGTAACATCCTGTTAAAAGTATACCCTTTTTCCCCGATTTTGGCGATTTTGATACCCTTTTCAATGTACGCGCGTACATCGCCCGACCGTGAAAAACAACCCTTTTTACGCGTTTTTTCACACGCGCATGGTGTACACGCTGTAATGGCACTGGCCCCCCTGGGTGTACACTGCATTCCAAACAACATTCTGTTTTTAATCTACAGTTCTCATCAGCCATTTTCTTTCACACAAGGTTCCCATCAAGAAACCATAGAACAGATCTAATACAATGGAAGTTGTTTCTTTCATTAGCAAGAAGGTGGTCTTGGAAAATTGGCTTACACAGCCTAATTTAATTAAAATATGTGCCAGACAGCTTAAATCCAAACCATTGTTTGCTCAATGCTCATGCTGGGAGCTAGGCATCCTGGTAATCTGGGGATTATTGAGTATGATACCAGGATTAGTAGTGAACTTTATAGGTTTTAATAGGCCTTAATCCTCAATAAGCTTATCTTAATTGGAAGCACACCTGTACTAGTGTACTTGACATTCACATTCTGTGTATCCATTCAAAAGCAGAGTAGAGTTGTGTTAAGGAGTTTCAGTGGGTGCATTGAAGTCTCCTGAATGACTCCAGGAAGAACCTTGGGATCATTTGACATCCAAATACCACTTTCATACTGACAGCCGAAGTGGAGTTACTCCGGAGTTCAGGAGTTACTCCACTTCGGAGGGCAGTATGAAAATTCTGAGATTTTTTCGACCCGGATTCAAAGCGGAGTACACGACCCACTTTGAGAAGAGGGTTACAGGTGGAGTAACTCCACACCGGAAGTGCGGCATCGGCTTATCGCAGTGATCTCGCGCGTGTTTACATTTCTTGTCCCAACGTCAGCAGTGAGTTTAGTGGTAGCATTGACCTACACGTGTTCCCTGCGTTCTAATCATGTGGTGCTAGATTTTCTTTAGTAAGTTTTTCTCCTGACAAAAGTATCCAAAATCATTACTGTAAACATAGAACTTATCTTACTCCAACACTAAGTTCGTGAACTGATGATACTTGAGCTTATACCCCGCATGTGTTGTATCATGTTTTTGTACTCAGTTCAACCATCATAACAAATTAACAATCGTCAGAAATAACGTCTAACAAGAGAATAGGTGAGATACGGTATCAATGAGCAGTCAAGTACGTATAGAGCTAAGCGATTGATTGCGAAATTTGTGCGAACCGCTCGTTGAGGAAATTCTGCCACACATAATTGCGCGAACTCGCATGTAAACCACATGTGGAAACGACTGCGGATACATCGCTGTGGTACTCTCAAGTATGAAAGGTAACATAAATTCGGTCCGCAATATAAGCGTATCAACTCACTCCGGAGTTACTCCACTTTGCCTTCAGTATGAAAGTGGTACAACTGAGTTAAGTAAAATCATGTAATGCATATGTACATGTACATGTACATTTCTCACTGTGATACTTTGATTCAAGCTAAAAGCTGATTAAAATCACTGGTTAAATTTGTAGTAGCTCCACAAGAAATTGTCACACTTATCTGACCTACATGTACATAGTGTTTGAATGAACAAGTTAAACACCCTAGAACACAATAGTTTTGACAATTTTGCTATCAGTACTTAGCAAACTATGTACAGATGAAATAAGGTCCTGTGAAGAAATATTGTATAACATAGCTCTTTCACTGATTATCAGTGTTTATATTCGTTTTGAATTACATTTTCTTTCATGGTTTCATTTTTAGACTGTATCAAAGACACCAGATAGCATGGAGGATCATGCATGTGGTTCAGATTTTTTTTAACTGGAAATGTACATGATTAAAGGCAGGGGATCTCTTTTGCATGCCTAAAATTAACATTGTGTTATACAATGGCATTTAGAAGAAAACGCCATCTGGGAACCTTAAGCAAAATATAGGAGCTAGTAACTCGGTGTTAGTGAAATTATATTAACCGTTAGACTCTGATTTGCGTTTTTTTCTCGCGAGAAAAAATTCCTGCCATAGAACGTACACTAAACAGCTATTTTTCTTTCGTGTATTTTAAATTCTAGGTACCGGTAATTACTGACCCCCAGATTTCACAGACATGCTCTTCATCAATAGCCTAAGGGCATGGGTTATCTTTTCCTGGTCTGCGGGGATGTTTGCAAATGAGATCCACTGCCTTTAAATGCACCACAAGAGGTAGACATATCTCTGATTGCATGTGAAAGGTTACAGGGCTATCATGTGTTTGTGGGATCTTGATGACATCCCCTGATTTCAGTCATGAGCTAGTAGCCAGATAAAACAGTATTAAAGGTAAATGACGTGATTGGGGGCAGTCCTCAACTTGGGCTGAAACTACTCCAGAATCAACTCAAGTAAACTATGCAAGGATTCTCCTGTGAAAATCTTGTCATCACACGTTGGCTCGTTCTAAAATAACTAATGTCAATATCCCTTGTGGTTGGCAAACCTGCTGTGTGGCTCTCTATGGGTCCTATTTTTATCATGCCCCGATAGAATTAATAAAAACCTATGTGTAGTATGTTTATGATTGCTCTCCTTAAGTAAATAAATTAGAGACAAATCCTTCCAGCTGGGAGATCCACCCCAGCTGGTGTGTAGTTGGTATGTATATATTTCAACTCATTTGGTTCTCGAGGCATTTTCAAGTGTTCCCAATCATGTCACTAACCTTTAATATAGGAAGTTACCTCAACCAGTTCACAGTCTTATCAACTCAAATTGTAGTTTTGTGGGTTGTAAATTGGATTCAAAGTTCCTTTGTGAATGTGGACTTTGTTCCTGCTATCAGTAATGACATCACAAATTTGTACCATTTAGAAATGGAACTACTTAACAAAAAGAGAACAGAAACAAGATTTCTGAGAACATGGATAACCTACGAACTGTTGTGATGGAATTTAATATGCAATACATTATTTTGTATTTTTAGTAAGAATTCCTATATCCATATCCATCACATGTGTTTTCTCACAAGGTGCAGTTGTATGTAGTTTGGCTACATGTATAAATTTTTTTCAGTTACTGGTTTACAGCAAGATTATGTAAAACATGCTTTCATTAGTTTCATGTTTTATGTGTATGTCTTACATGTATATCTATAATACCAACATGTACATGTGGGATTCTTCATTCTAATATACATGTACATGTACATGTACTTGTACTTTGTCTTGTGAGAGAGTAAGTGTACTGAACTACACAACTTCTTGCATAAGTACCGTAGCAGAGTTGATGAAAAAAGGAGCATCAAGATTGTTTTTATTTCCTGAATTGGTAGCTGTTAACAAAATAGCTTTCCATTGTGTTGTACGTAAATCAGTTCAATTTGTGAATGGCTGCTTGAATGTCTAATAAAATTTTCTGGCATAGACCATAATAAACAACAAGTGAATCAGAAAATGAACTAGTGGACTGGAATTGATGTATATATATCATGTACGGTACATGTAGGCCTACATGTAGTTCAGCCAGAATTTTACACACGAACTCACACCCTATGCATCTTTGTATGATTTCATACAAAATGCTCCAACACTGCACTTTACCAAGTACATGTACACTGTACTCCATGATGCACCTCCTAAACCATGTCATTAGTCATGTATGGTGAGTATGTACTGTCCATAGTCGAAAGATTATAATGACCGTAAAACAAATAACTGGTATCTCGTCTACACCCCGACAGTCGATCGACTGAGCATCGGCAGAACTGGTAGCGTGATATCGCAATGTACATAAATAACTTCTTGATACCAACTAACTGAAATTTGAGCATCAAGCATAATTAGTCATGATGACCCTGACCCAATTTGTAGCAGCGTACACCAATGTGCTAATTGCGCAATTAAGACTTGTCTAATAGAATGAGGAAAGATTGTATTGTTCACAGTTACTTCACGCTCCACTTGCAAACGAGCCATTAAACCAGGCTACATGCTTAAATGAGTTTTATTGGACGGCACAGGTTACTAGTACTGTAATGCTTCGCTGGTAAAGCCAACAATAAATCCTGAACTCTAGAAATTGTTTGCTGAAACATTCTGCCTGTGATTAGGCCTGCTGTACAGTTACATGTACATGTACATCCATGGACATAGGTGCACAGAGATTTTCAAGTTTCATTTCAATATTTTACTAAAAGGTGAGGTTTTTTTAAATTGTTATTTGTGTCTGTTACCATTTTTTTTTCAGTGGTAGAATTATTTTGGTGAATACAGTTTTCTTTGACACAAAGATATGGAGTGGTATATGTACATGTGCTGTACAGTGGTGCTGCATGTATTTTGATTATTTTCCCAAACTGCTTAATCAACCTCGTAAACAGGACAGGTTATTGTATATTTGGAAGAAAAAAAATGGTTTACTTCCTGAAATACATACATGCGTACATGTTGTTTTCATAGGCAGGACGTCTCTAAATTGCATGCCTAAAATTAACATTGTGTAAATACACTGGTAGGCCTACATGTACATGTATTACAGATGAAAAGATCATCTGAGAATCTTCAGCAAAGTACAGTATAGGAGCAAGAAACTCAGTTTTAGTGGAATTATTATAGTGACGGTCAGTCTTTGATTTGAATTTTTGTCTTGGAGAGACAAAAATTCTTTTAGTCTGCTAGTCTATTTTCAGACCCCTGCAGTGCATGGGGTGCTCATCGTGTATGATTTGAGAAATTTATTTGAATTTACGAATGAATACAATTAGTACATGAACATGACAAATTTTATGTACATGTAATAGTGTCATGCAGATTAGTTTTCAGAAATACTGCAATAATGCTACTGAAACTTACATGTAATTTGTGAGTTTCAAATGGAGTCTAACCAAAGACTTACTGTGGTCTAAGTGAGCGTTTAGTCTTTAGTACGTGTTTTTCAAATTCTAGTTAATAACTGATCTTCAGGTTTCACATGTGTCCTTCATAAAAAGCTAGGGCATTGGTTTATGTTTTGTTGTGCCGTTGGAGGGTGCAAAAGAGATTCCCTGCCTTTAAAATCAACAGACAACAGTACATGCATTAAATTGTCATCCATCTTGATTTCTATCATTTGTGATTTGTAAACAAACTATTTCAATGGCCTTTGGAGTTGTATAGACCGATCAGCCAGTCTACAACAAATATTTGACTTCTAGATGCAGTTAAGCATTCCAATTTCTGTGATTTAAAAAGCATTCTGTCATGTTGGCATTGCATTCATACTGTAGCACTGGCAACAAATAAGGATATATATAACAGTTTAAAGGCAGTGGATCTCATTTGCAAACATCCCCGCAGACCAGGAAAAGATAATTAATATCCTTAGGCTATTGATGAAGGGCATGTCTGTGAAATCTGGGGGTCAGTGATTGCCTAGAATTTGAAAAATGTAAAAGAAAAACAATAGCCTTTAGTGTATGTTCTATCATAGGATTTTTTTTCTTGCGAGAAAAAAATTCAAATCTGAGTCTAACGGTCACTGTAATTCCACTAAAACTGAGTTTCTAGCTCCTATATTTTGCTAAAGGTTGCCAGATGGCATTTTCTTCTAAATGACATTGTATTTGCACAATGTTAATTTTTAGGCATGCAAAAGAGATCCCCTGCCTTTAATGTTGGTTATTGAGGTAGTGCAATATTGTAAATACTTGACGAACAACATTTTTTTTTTTTTTTACCCATTGGTGACGATTTGATTTCACCGTAACACGCATTTTCCATAGACCCTAACACAAGTTAACTCATACTTAGTCTCCCACGGGTTAAAACCTCGTTCATGAATGTGCTAAGGAGGAGGAAGTGAATGCACAGCAGCTAGCCAACTTTCAGTCCTGCCTCACAGTTGGCCCACAGCCAAGTTCAGTCTCGTCTTACATGTACTTGCCCGTTGGATTTGGTGGCAGCTAGATCACAAGGATCATGTGAGCTTAAAGGAACCAACATCCATGTTTTAGATTATAATGTAACAGTAAACAAAGTTGCCGAGTTGAAAATGCTTATCAGTAAACTGACCTGAGAATATCTCAGACCTCCCAACCATTCTAAAAATCTGAATTTTGACCATTCCCAGCTCATGTTTCAATATGGTTTTCCTATTTGTTGTGATAATTTTACCACACACTCCAACAGGAAATGTTGTTTCTTTCCCCAGTTTTTGAGTAGAATCTCCATTTTTCATTCAGAATGGCTGGGAGGTCTGTAAATTGTAAAATACATGTATGAGAGGGCCTGACATTTCAATCCTAGCAGGACCGGCCTTTATCGAGGTAAACTGACCAGGGTTGGAGGACTCGAGGCAGGCCTTGGCCTCGAGGCCGACTTTTCCAGTCCACGGACTCGTCCTCGGCCTCGTACCAAGCGGCCTCGGCGACTTGGGTTGAGGCCGAGTCGAGGCCGCAGGATTTCATAGAATTTGGTGAATCAAGAATTAACCCCATCTCATTTAAGCCATGTAAATTCACCTCTGAACATAATTTAAATCTACCCTCACCCAAAGTCCCATGCAGTTGCATTCATGTAGGTTGATGTTTCTCTGTAATTTCGCTGCTCAAAGTCAACACACATTTATTAGCTCCCAGGATTAGCTCAGTTTTTTGATGACATTTAGTCATTTACATCAAATATTGTTTACCTCAAAGTCAGCAGCTTTTGTCTTACGTTGTTTGAATTTTTCTCAACGTGAAAAATTTCAGTAATTGTTTGATTCAAATGAATGGTCGATTGGTTGAATGTTTGTGTTCAGTTGGTTGTAGAGCTTCAAAGTAATGAATGTAAGGTTACAATTATACCTTTAAATATAAGATTATTTTGTAAGTTTGTGACACGGACTCGGCCTCGGCCTCGGAGAGTGGTGACTCGGACTCGGCCTTGGCCTCGGCAATGGTGACTCGGACTCGGTCTTGACCTCGGAAGGTTGTGACTCCACTACAACACTGTAACTGACTACACGTACAATACCTGACAACATGGAGAAAAAAAAGGAGACACAAATAAGATTTATAAACAAAAGCCAGATTAGAGGTGTGAAGAGAAGTGGGGAAAGCTGGAATGAAAAAGGTAAAGGAACAACAATTAAGTCCTGCTAAGATCAAAATTGTCAGGCGTACCACCCTGGCTGTCATATTCAACAAATTATACAATCTCAAAGTTTTCGTACAAGTACACTGTCACTCAGAATCAAATGTGATAAATTATTGATAAATCTAGCAGTTAACTTCTATACATATGTGAGTTCTTAGCATAGCCAGGAACCCAGGGCTACCACTCAAAATTTTAATTTCCCCCTACGGCGCATGCGTATTTTCCCCTACGGACACCAGTTTTCCCCTACGCCTAATAACCCAATTTTCCCGGCTACGAACCAGTGTTTTCCCATACAAAAATCCACTTTTCCCTACGAGGGTACGTTTTCCACTACAAAATAACCTTGGAAAATGCAATATTTTGATCTCGATTTCTTCGTCAGAGATGGACAAAACTCTCTGAAATCCTTCGGGGATTTAAGAATATTTCTGAAAATTGTCAAAACCCCCTAAATCCCCTACAAATCATCAAAACCCCCTACTTTTCCCCTACGCAAGGCCATTTTCCCCATAGGTATCCCCTACATCCTACTCGTAGGGTTTCCCCTACGAGTGACAGCCTTGCAGGAACCTCACAGGGGGCTGGTGAATATTGGGTAGGTTGGGCAGAAGGGGACAGGGAAGGGGGACAGTGGGGGTGGCTGGGTGGGTCTCCGCCTTCATGTATTACAGTGTGACTTTGATGGCAAACAGAAGCCACTGTCAGGTCAGGTTCAGTGGTCTACGGATCATGGTTTGGTGCAGGGAGTCCAGGGTGCAAGCCCCCAGGTTTTCATCGGGGAGGGGGGTGGGGGTATCCAGCCCTACATGTTTGTGTGACCATCAACACTCAACAGTCAAGTTCTGCTTGGAAAGAGCATGTTTGTCTTTACATTCTAGCAAAACCAGTATGTTGCTTGCTTGCAATTTGGCACCTTGTAGTTGACTAGCCAATCAATCACAAACTGATTATTAATGAGTAATTGAAAGTGGTCAAGGTATAATTTGTGACCATACACATGTACACTGGTAGTGAAATTTATGTGATGATGTGTTTGTACTTAACTTGTATGTATACATTACACGTGTGTATGTGTGTGTGTGTGTGTGTGTTTGCGTGTGTGTATGTGTACATGTATGTGTATTTGTATGTATGTGTGTTAATGTTGCACGACTAAATCGCAAAAAGTCGTAGTCGCGACTGCCTACATGGAGTCGCGACTCCGACTATCGGAACGCAATAGTCAACTTTTTATCGCATGTTAATTTGTATTAAAAACTGAGTCAAAAGACGTAAAAATTGAACATAACTACCAATCATTGTGCACTGTCATGGCAAATGATGG